>PVIC010044120.1:0-15075 GCA_004025085.1 Thryonomys swinderianus
AAAAAAAAAAAAAAAAAAAAAAAAACAGAAAACAGAAAAAAACAGTCTCAGGCCTGTACTGGCTCCACCACTAGCCCTTCTCTATGCATTAAATGGCTATGTGCATTCCAGAGATAAGAGCTAAAAGCTGGCCATGGTGGTACAGGATTGTAATCCTAGCACTCTAAGGGCCGGACACAGGAGGACTGAATGTTTGAGCCCAGCCTAGTGAAGTTAGTAAGGCCCTGTCTCAGATTCAAAGGGCTGGACAAATAGACAGTACAGAGGCCTTGGGTTCAACAACTAGTTGCAGCGGGTGGAGGGTAGTCTAGATTGAGATCAAAGTAGTAACAATAATTAATGCTTTATGCAGAGATTTTTTTAAAACCCTCTGATTAAATTTCAAAGCTTTAAGGTCTAGGAGAATGATGACATAGTGACAGGAAACTCTGAGCTCCCCACTCCAGGAGTGAAGGCTGACACATACACCACTGCTGGAGTCCAGTCTGTACTACTGGCTCTCAAAAACCAAACAGCTAGCCGGGCGTGGTGGCTCACGCCTGTAATCCCAGCACTCGGGAAGCAGAGGCAGGAGGATTGCTGAGTTCGAGGCTTGCCTGGGCTACATAGTGAGCTCAGAGCCAGCCTGAACTACAAAGTGAGACCCTGTCTCAAAAAACAAACAAACAAAAAAAAAAAACCAAACAGCTAACTAAACCTTACCACACAGAAAACAAAGGCCCACTCCATCCCAGCCCCTCCAGCCATCTAAGACAGCTGGCTACAAAATTAAGAGCAGGAAAACAAATTCTAAATAGGACAGAATAGCAACAAGTCTCAGAGGGTCAAAAGAAAACTCTTCATAATCAGAGGTTAGGAATACAAGCAGTTCAGTAAAATGAACAAGGAAGGCATTATACCAAAAAGGAGACTGTGAGCACATACTAGATTGAAAAGCACACAGCAGGCAGATGCTTTCCTTAAACATTAATGACCAATTGTGCAAATCTTAGCCCAAATATCTCTCAACCCACCAATCAGATCCCATTAAAATACATAATAAAAGTGGGTATCTGCTAGTCTTAGACCAAAGAATCTCTCAGACATTATCAAAGCTGTAGAAGATAACAAGGGTTAATGGGAGGGTTTTAGTCCAATTTTCAGCAAGACAGCTCTATAAGGATAGGCAAGTTATATAAGAATGCTGGTAAATAAAAATTGTATACTCTTATTGAGAAGAACTATTTTGTGGTCAAATGCAAGTGCTACACAGTCCAAATACAATCTCCTGTGGTAGCAGGGAAGGACATACAGCTAACATTCTGGCACACAGTACTCAAACATCTGCTGAATGAAAAACAAACTGCTATAGCTAGGCCATTAGTCAGAATACTATTACTCAGGAGATAGTGGTCATTCGTAGCCAAAAAGGCCAATAAGCAAGAAGGGAAATTGGGGGAAGGCAACAACCTTTTGACTTCCATAATGTGAGGTAAGGGAATATTGTGCACTAATACACTGCTGGTCACTTACTAAAAAGACTAGACATGTTCATTGTACCTTATAAGGAAATGTGTAGCTGGTCTTCAGTTGGCAAGCAAATTGTGTTGTAAAACCTGATTTGTAAGCCTGCTGCTTCCACGAAAACACACATTTTACTTTCCTACACAAGAAATAAATATTTAAATTGTTCCACTGATTTCTTAAGAAGTTTTGCGCATCAAAGGTCAAAGGACATCTCTTACCCCAGGCAGATTGGCTATCATCAAGAACACAAAGAACAACAAATGCAAGTGAGGATGTGCAAGAGACCAGGAAAGAGAACGCAACCAGAACCCTGATGGCAAACTCCAGTACCCTGTGAGTCTCACAGCAAAAGGATTAGCAACAACAAGCAACAAAATTAGAACCTTGAGGAAAAGGCTGAGCCCAGCTGGACTCTTGCTGCCTTGAGCAGCAACAGCAAAAAGCCAAATACACACAAGCAAAAAAGGCCAATGCCCCAAACTCACCACACCTTTATTTGGTTCCAAGCCTTCACATCCATAATCCTAGCATGCATAAAAAAGGGCGGTTATCCACAATAATCCCTGTACTTGAAGATTCCATAGAGCAGGGCAGACATCCTTAAATCCAAGTAAGTAAGCCCCAGTTAGTAAATCTTAAAGCCAATAATCCAGTTCAATAATCCTTATAGATTAAAATCCTGTAGGGCAGAGCAGATGTTCACAAAATCCCAGTAATTGATCCTGCGGGGCAAGGCAGACATCCATAAATCCAAGTAAGTAAATCGTAAATTGGAGTAGGTCACCTCTAGTTCCTGACAAGGATGTGAGGAAAAGGAGCCCTTCTATGCTATTGGTGGGAATGTAAACTAATGCAACCAATTATAGAATTCAGGAGGGAGAGTCTCAGAAACTAAGAATAGAAACCACTTGACCCAACTATCTGTCCAGAGTCGAGTCCTGAAAGACTTAATGATATTATACTACAGTGGTATATGCACACCCACCTTTATACAGCACAATTCAAGATAAATAAGTCTAGAAACAGCCTAGATGCCCAGCAGCAGATAAACTGAGGAAGGTAATGTGGTATATATACACATCAGAATGTTATTCAGCCATAAATAATAACAAAAAGAAAATGAATGGATATTGAGATTGTAATGTTAAGTAAAATAAGTTGGACACATAAAGTTAAATATCACATGATTTCTCATATAGGAAACCCAAAATACGATGAACTAAAAAATAAAATGAATAGATGATAGGACACAGGGAGGTAAATGTTTTGGTGATAAGAAGGGGGACCATGGAAGGACAGGTGGGTAAGGGCTTCAAAATTGAGCTAGATATGATATATACATGTATTAATTCCCAAAAGTGAATGTAACTATTATGTATTGCAAACTATTATGTATGCAAACATTATATACTAATAAAAGGAAAAAGTCAACCTACTGAATGGGAAAACATTGGCAAATTATATATCTGATAAGAGATTTATATTCAGAATATCTAGAGAACTCCTAAAATCAAAACTGAATAATCCAATTCAAAATTGGATAAAGAAAATTAGTAGATATTTCTTCAAAAAAGATAAATATCCTACAAATGCATGAAAAGGCATCCAATATAGTCTATCATTAGGGAAATACAAAACAAAATAAACTACTTTATACCCACTAGAATGACTATCATTCAAAAAGTAATCCAGGTGTGGCAGTACACATCTGAAATCTCAGCACTTGGGAGGCTGAGACAGGAAGACTGCCATGAGTTCAAGGCCAGCCTGTGATACATAATGAGTTCAAGGCCAGTTTGAACTATATGGTGAGCCCATATAGTCTCAAGAAAAAAAAAATATATAAAATAGTATGGGATTAAGGAGAATAAATAGATATTGAAAGCATTGTGCATTGCTAGTGGAGATATAGAATAGCATAAAAACTTACTAAAAAAGTCTGTGAATCTCAAAGAATTAAGCATAAAGGGCCAGGGGTGTAGTTCAGTAGCACTGTGCCTGCCTGACAAGCTCAAGGTCCTAAATTTGATCCCCAGTTCTGAGGGAAAAAATTAAGCATAAAATTATTATATGAACAAGAAATTCCACTCCTGTATCCAAATTCCTATATCTAAAAGAATTGAAAGTATGATCTGAACAGATACTTGCTGTGAACCAATGTCCATAGCAGCACTGTTCACAATAGACAAAAGATAGAAACAATCCAATTGTTAAGTCAATAAGTGAGTGCCTAAACAAAATATGACATATGCATAGTGAAGAGTCCAGTCCACCATAAAAAGTGAAATTTTGACATATGCTACAACTTGTGGATCTTGAAAGCAGCATTCTTAGGGGCCAGGGATATAGCTCAGTGGTGCCATGCTTGCCTGGCAAGAGCAAGGTCCTGAGTTCAATCCTTGGTATTGCAAAAAAAAAAAATGTGGGTGGAAATAGTATACTTAGCTGAATAAGTCATACAACATAGGGCAAACATTATGTTGTTCTATTTATGAAGGTACCTAAAATAAGCAAATTCTTAGAGATAGAGTATATAACAGAGGTTACCAGGGACTGGAAAAAGGAGAGAAATGGAAGTACTGTTGTATTGGATACAGAATTTGCTTGAGAGTAATTTTTAATGCTTTGGATATAGGTATGATATGGTGTGAAGGTTTTATGTACTCCCACAATTCAAACGTTCAAACCTAACTACAAAGATGACAATAATAAGATGTGGGCTTTAGGGGTGATTAAGTCATGAAAGCTCTACCCTTATGAACAGGACTGTCATCCTCATAAAGAAGGGGGAATGTACACATTCAAAACACATGTACAGAAGTGTCACAGTGAAACCTATCAATGTACAATTATTATGCTTTAGTAATTGTAATGAAAATAATGAAACCTATGTTAATGTAAAACATAAACGCATCAACAGTTGCTACTGTAATAAAAAGGGAAGTACATTAGTGTCCCTTCTTGTCTCTTCCTCCAAGTAAGGACATAGAAGGTGCTATCCATGAAGAACAGGCTCTTACCAGACATCAGATTTGCTGTTGCCTTGGTCTTGAACTTCCCAACTTCCAGAACTATGAATGACGTATTTTTGTTGCTTATAAATTACTCAGTCTAAGGTAATATGTTATAACATCCCAAAAGGATTAAGATAGATGATGATAATTACACAATATTATTAATGAATTTAACACCACTGAATTATACACTTACAAGTGGTGAAAATCATACTATGTATTTTACCATAATAAAAATTGAGATATCAGATTCTCATTCCTGCATCAAAATGGATGTGTACATAGACATCAGATATGTGCCTATATCTGATAATACTCAATGTGAGTTAAAGTCTGTAATTATGAGTAGTTCCCTTTTTTAGGAACTCTCAAGATATTTTGGATGTGAGAACAAGGAAGCCAAGAAGAAAAAATGTCAGGGAGCAAATGGAACCCAACATGTAAGGTTAGTAGGTCAGACCTTGAAATGTAGAAAGAACCAATGAATACTTTACAGTGGCAGGCCAAGGAATCCTAGGACAAATGTTCAACTTTTAAATTATTTACTTTGCTGTTGACCTTAAGTTATATGAAAAAGTAGTTGTTTTCCATTTTGCTTTTTAAAAACTTACTGTATTTCAACAACCCACAAGGAGAAAAATACCTCAGTTTTTAAGTCTATACAGTTTCCTAACCAGTAAGAGAATTTGTATGCTTTATGTTTCAGTAAGGCAAACTGTAACGCTAGTGAAGACATAGAAGAAGGTGACTAGGACTGGGTATGGCATGTGACAGTCAGGTACAAGTGACATCATTTTTGATGTGGCTCTTATCTTCAGACTGCAGAGAGACCGGAAACATAGACTGCATATGTTTGACTAGCAGATTTCATGTACTACAGCAAATTTAACATCTGAAAAATTTAACATCCAATAATTTTTAATTTTAGTAATACAAGCACATTTCTATAATATTTAAAAAGTAGTTCCTATAATGAATTTAAACAATAAGCTTACAAGCTCTAGCTTTTATAGTTCAAACTTTTATATTGCAGACTTTCTGAATAGTTAAAGACCAAACATATAATAGAAATTGTAGTTATATTTAAAACAAAGTGATCATGTATACATCAAAGTTAAGGAAAGGACATTATTCCCCTTGGCTTAAAGTTTTCTTTTGTACCCTTCAGACTACCAAATGGAATGATTTCATTTAGTTTTCCTTATTCTTTTGAATGAAAATAAGAGGATTTGAAAGAATTTGTGATCTGTGCATTAATTTTTCTTTTAATCCATGTGGAATGAAAGTATTCGCAAATCTACATCTTTATTTATACATGTTGTAAGGTCTTTTTAAAGCATTCATATTGTGGTTAATTGATCATCAACAAAGATGCCAAGAACACAAAATGGAGAAAACACAGTCTCTTCAATAAATAGTGTTTTAAAAAGCTAATTATTTCTATGTAGAAGAATGAAATAGGCTCTTATCTGATACCATATACAAAAAACAAATCAAAATGGACACAAAGTTGGCCTGGTGCTTGTAATCCCAGCATTCTGGGAGGCAGAGGCAGGAGGAATACAACTTCCAGCCCACCCTGGGCAACTTAACAGTTTAGCAAGACCCTGCTTGAAAAGAAAATAAATGTCAATAACATTTTTAAAGAAGAGAGCACACGAGAGTGAGGAAAAAATAAGAATCCAGATATATCATGTACAGGCACAAATTCTCAACAATGTATGTGGCCATCATGTATACCAAAAACGTACCAATAAACTTAATAAAGAAAAAATATTTTTCAAATGGTTGGAGATATAGCTCGGTGTCAAGGCCCTGGATTCCATCCCAAGTATTGTAACAGAAGGGATAGATTAAAGACTTCTATATAATACCTGAGACTATAAAACTACTGGCAAGAAACAGGGAAAATCCTCCACTCTACAGTATTGGTAATGATTTTTTTATATAACCCCAAAAGCAAAAGTAAACAAATGGGATCACATCAAACTAAAAAGCCTCAGCACAACAAATGACATCCTTAACAGAGTAAAGAGATAATTTATAGAATGGGAGGATGTATTTATGAACCTTAAATCTGAGCCCAGCCTGGACAATTTAGCAAGACTTTCTCAAAATTTAAAAGCACTGAAGATGTAGCTCAGTGGAAAGGCCGTGGGTTCAATCAGTGGCATCAAGAGAGAGACAGAGACACAGAGAGAGACAGAGAGACACAGAAACAGAAACAAAGAGACAAAGAGACACACGCAGAGACAGAGGCTGTTGCAAATTATTGGTGGGAATGTAAGTTAGTATAAGCATTATGAGAAACAATATGAGAGGTCTCTAAGTAAACTAAAAACAGAACCACCACATGACCCAGCAACCCCACTACTAGGAATATACTCAAAGGAGATAAAATCAGTACTGTGTATGGAGCCATGTGTACTCCATGTTTCACAATAGCCACCTATCTGCACATCAGCAAATGAGTGGATAAAGAGAACAGTTTATACAATCAAGGGAATATTCTTCAGCCTGAAAGAAAGAAAAAGCCTGTCATTTGAGACAAAATGGATGAGCCTGGAAAATGTAAGCCATGCACAAATATTCCATCGCCTTACTGCAAAACGTAAAGAAGTTGAACTCAGGGAAACAAGAGTAGAATGATGATTACCTGATGCTGGTGGCGGGAAGATTGGGGCGATGTTGATCAAAGGGTACAAAATAAGAAATAAATTCAGAGCTCCACTGACTATTATGACTATAGGTAACATATATTGTACATTTTTAAATTTTTCAGATTTCAAGGGTCCTCACTACAAAATAAACAAGGATATGTTTAGCATATGTCACAAGGCATATGCTAATTAGCTTGATTTAACCATCGCATACTTGTCCACACATGTTAAAACATCGTGCTGTGCACCAAGTTCTATTCGCCCCCAAATAGTTAAGACACATTTTAAAAACAATCAAATTTTCACATATGCAACTGATTTTTAAAAACCAAGAGATTTCTCTGTGGGTGGTGCTCTGCAGCTGCGGGCCGCAGTGCCTGCGCTCAGAGCCCTGGGGCGCTGGGAGAGCCGCCCGCCGGCCACCGGGGCGGCGGGCCGTGGGGAAGGGAAGCCGGCGGCGGGGAAGGCAGACCCGCCCTCCACCCCGCCCGCCGAGCACACTGCCGGACCGGGCGTGCGCTCACGCGCTGCAGCTCGGCTGCGACGCTTCTGCGTCTCTTCCCATCGCTGCTTGACGTTTGTGCTCGCGCGGAAGTGCGACAGCTAGGTGGAAGCGCAGCAAGGACAGCTTTCCGGACTGTGCGGTCGCCGCCATGCCTGCATCGCCGCTACAGGTGGCGGTGGTGTGCTTCAGCAACCAGAACCGGAGCATGGAGGCGCACGCCATCCTCAGCAAACGAGGCTTCAAGGTCCGGTCCTTTGGAACGGGGACTCACGTGAAGCTTCCAGGGCCGGCACCAGACAAGCCCAATGTTTACGATTTCAAAACTACATATGATGAGATGTACAACGATCTTGTCAGGAAAGACAAAGAACTCTATACGCAGAATGGAATCTTACACATGTTGGACAGAAATAAGAGAATCAAGCCCCGGCCAGAAAGGTTCCAGAACTGCAAAGATCTGTTCGATCTTATCCTCACTTGTGAAGAGCGAGTATATGACCAGGTGGTGGAAGACCTGAATTCCAGAGAGCAGGAGACCTGTCAGCCCGTGCACGTGGTCAATGTGGACATCCAGGACAACCAGGAAGAGGCCACGCTGGGAGCGTTCCTCATCTGCGAGCTCTGCCAGTGTATCCAGCACACGGAAGACATAGACAACGAAATGGATGAGCTGCTGCAGGAGTTTGAGGAGAAGACTGGCAAGGCCTTTCTGCACACTGTCTGCTTCTACTGAGGACCGTGGCTGCCCGCACGCCCAAGCCTTCTTGAGCTTTCTGTTGTTAGGACTTTTTCTTTCTTGACATTTGTTTGTAATTTTAGATGTTCTGCCAGTGGATTTTGGTATTACCCAAATAAACTGTACATATGAAATGAGAAGATATCATACCAAGCTAAAGGCATTCAAGTTTATTCTGTCCCATTTTACCTATGAATGGGGTATAGATCATAAACATTGTTGCATTTAACCAAAAAACATCTATAGTGAATTCCCCACCCCAACATATATTTGTCTTTAGTTGTGCCAGTCTTTCCCTTTCCCCATTCTAACTGGCTGCATTGTATAAATACCTGAATAAAGCAATGGATTGTGTCTTATTAAAAAATAACATGGACTTGCCAATAAATAAATGCTACTTGTCTTTAAAAACCAAAAATAAGCTCTTAACTAGGAATATAACTGTACTTTTATATGATATTCTCTAGCTGACACTTTGATTCCATATCTGTACTTCAAAATATTTTGTAGATATTATACACATTTTGAATTAAAAATAATAAGCAGATAACTTACATATGGCTTTTCACCCTTCTACATTTCTAGTTTATGACCCACAAGACAGTTTATGTAACATGTCTGTTTGACTACGCTGTCTATAGTCTCCAGAATTTTTGCTGTAAGATACAAGGCAGATTCCCTCATTAGAATTGGAGAAAACAGAGGGAGCCCTTATTCTGTAGCAAACACATGGTCTCCCAATTATTCAATCAAGGGCCAATCTAGGTGCAGCTGTGAATTGTATTTTGCAAGTGTAATTGAAGTCTCTAATCAGTTTCTGTTGACTAAATCAGAAGGAAGATCTTCGCAGATGGGGCTGGCCTAAACATACAAAAAGCCCTTTAAGACAAGACTTGGATCCTCCCTGAGAACAGAAACTCCAAGCAGCAGAAAGGAAGAAAAACCAAATATTTCTACATTTGGGGACCTTTTCTATTACTCGTTTGCTAGCTCATTGGGTTGGCATATGGGGTCCACACTGCTACTATCCTGCCTTTCCCTGGATATTTCCTTAGCTCACCTCTCAGCATGTTATGGTTTGGGTCTAGATGTACCCGCCAAAGCCTCATGTGGTCATAGGGGTTTTACAACGGTGGCTGAATCTAGAGTATGTGATGCTGGGATTAAGGGTTTGTGGTTACTAAATTGGTCCATGGGTTGGCTCGGCACCACCCTCATCCTGGTAGTCTGGATAAGGTAAAGGAAGCAGAAAGACAATGTTAGGGCCCTTATTACTTTTACTACTCTGTGGGCAACATGAACTGTTTCTCCTCAGCAACACCCTCTGCCTTGGAGCCAGATGAATATGGACTGAAACGTTGACAATCTGTGAGCAAAATAAGCCCTTTTCCCTTTGACATTGGGTGTCAGGTACTTTGTCTCACTGATGAGAGAAAAGTAACTAACACAGAGGGATTCCACCTTTTTGTTATCATCCCTCCTTCACCTTGGGTCTTGAGCTTCCAGCTTTCTAGCCAGCCCCACAATTAATCGGATAAGAAAATTCCTCATGATAAACTCTATCATAAATATGTATACACAAATAGAAGATTTCAAATATATTTGTACATGTATATCTCTGTACACACACATGTACATATTTTTCCTATTAGTTCTGTTTCTCTGGCTGAAAACTACCAGCATACTTTGCTTGGGAGGGCAGTTTGTGTGAATGAATTCTATAGACCCCCTTGTTCTCTGGTTTCTGGCTGGTGATTAGAAGAAAGAATATTCTTTATAGAGAATTCACACTTATTTATTTATTTTCTTGCCCTGACACCTTCCCTTCAGGTTGCCCTACAGTTTTTCTTTACCAATAAAGGCCTACAAGATCACACATCCTCTGCCTCAGGGTAAAGCATTATATTTTGCTATTTCTCTACAGGTTTATCATTAGTTCCCTTAGTATAGTTTTTAAATTATTCTAATTTCAGTGCACTCTTTTTTGCCAAGTCCTTAAAAGTTTAATTAGATTGTAGGAAGGGCAGGGGAATGGTAAAAAATGAGAATTAAGTCATGTCATATACTGCTATAAATGCTCACTGTCGAGTTTGATCATGATGAGTGTATAAAATGTACCAATAAAATCAGTTTTTAAAAAAGCTTCGTTAGAAACTAGCATTAGATGATAAAAATGATAGAAGGCTTTTTAGTAAACTTGACACAATGAAAATTTTCAAGGCAGCATTTAAAATCCAAAAGATATCAAGAGGAAAAAATGGAAGTCTTGATCAGAAATATTAGAAATATACATAGCCAAAGACATTAAGCAAAGGCAAAAGGTCACATAACAAATCAAGAAAAAACAGTAGCACTGTTTAAGTGCTAATGCTAATTTGTAGTAACACAAAAAATGTCTACAAACCTTTATGAAGAAATAAGTACAAAAGGAGCAAGTGGTGTAAGAATTATAAAACAATACATAAAAACATGTTAAAGTTAAATGAATATATCTTCCATATTTCTCATAACCAAAGAAATAACAAATAAAATGAAAATGATTATCTTCTTCCTCTTTTATTGAAAACTTTAAGTTCACAATTTCCTCATCATATGAGGGTATGTATCATAGACTGTTCATCAACATATAAATTTGTGAAGCCATTGTGATGGAAATTTGATAGTACTGTATTTCCTAAAATAGTAACTATAGTACACTTTGACCTAGCAATTAAAGAAAGTGTATAAAGCAGAACTCCTATGAGTAAACACAGAAATGTACATAGTACCATTACTTATAATTATAAAATCTGTACTTCCAAAAATATCGTTTGATAAAAATACAATACGTTCACACAGTGAAATATACATTAAAAATTGAGTCTTGGGCCAGGGATTTAGCTCAGTGGTTCCAGCATCTGCCTCGCAAGTGCAACATCCCGAGTTCGATCCACAGTACCACATACCACAATGCCAAGTAGGGTGACTCACACCTATAATCCCAGCACTCGGGAGGCTGAAGCAGGATTGCTCTAAGTTTGAGGTTTGCCTGGGCTTCATAGGGAGCTCAGGGTCAGCCTGAACTACAAGCAAGACCCTGTGTCAAAAAGAAGAAGGAGAGCCGGGCGTGGTGGCTCACGCCTGTAATCCCAGCACTCGGGAGGCAGAGACAGGAGGATTGCTGAGTTCGAGGCTTGCCTGGGCTCCACAGTGAGCTCAGAGCCAGCCTGAACTACAAAGCGAGACCCTGTCTCAAAAAAAAAAAAAAAAAAAAAAAAAGAAGGAGAAGAAGGAGAAAGAAGCAGAAGCAGAAGAAGGAGATGAAGAACAAGAAAAGGAGAAGGAGAAGAAGAAGGGGGAAAAAATTAAGTCTCATATTCTGGACTGCTGTATAATAATGATTCTAAATCCGTATTTCAATCTTTTTTATATTCTCAAAAGAAACATCAGTAAGGAAATCAAAGATAATTACCCATAAACTATTCTTTTAACATAATCAGGTATAACTAGTGATAATAGAATATCAATAACACCTGGAAAATATGGCAATAAAAAGAAAAAAAAAACTGCCAGACTCAGCCTACCCAAGAAAGGTGAGTCCTACCTAAGCAGTTAAATTTCTGGTTCCTGACACCTCTGGAAGGGGGAATGAAGCAAGAGCTTAAAACAGAAGGAATTGGCAAAATGTTTCTCAGAATAAGACCACAAGGTCCCCTTTAAAAAGCCAATCAGCCAAGCAATTTACTCTCTCAAATTAAAGCAAAAGGCTGGGGGTTGATCCACCAGAGAAGGTAAAATAAAAGTTCTCCACTGGAGAGGTGTAGTTTCCAGCATATTTGAGGGCAGAGGTACTGAAAACTGAAGAACTAAATGAAACATTTTCTACAAAATGAATGTTGAAACCCCTTCATAACTCTCTCTTCCCTTATTATGCTAACAGAATGACAATAGGGAGGCTAATAATCTTCAGAAAAAAAAAGAGTAATTTGTGATATTATCACAGCATACTAATACAAGAGTGGCAAAATATTCCTGACATGAACCTTAAAATAAGGACCTTTATATTTTATTTGAATCTTTATTGGTACATTATATATACACATCATGATCACACACAATATTGAGAATTTGTAACAGCATATGACACAATTTAATTCTCATTTTTTCCATTCCCCCACCCACCCTACAATAACCTACCCCTACATACATGAGCTTTGTTTACATTTTTTTATTACCATCATATTTTTTACATCCCCTTGTTACCCCTACACCCCAATTCCCTTTGAATATTTTCTATTTCACAATATCTAGCATACATTTTAGAGGTCATTTACATCTTCAGTTTCTCAAACCAGAGAAAAGATACGATATTTACACATCTGTGACCTATTTATTCCACTTATGTGTATGTCCTGAAGGTATGTCCATTTGAGTATGAGTCAAACTTATCGTTCTTCATGGCAGAGTAATACTCCACTTTATAGAAAAACCACATCTTTATCCAGTCTCCAGTTGATTGGAAAGAACTTTATTTATACTTAAATATATGCAAATGGCCAAAGGTCATTGTTATTTGCTTTTAAATACAAACCAGTAGTAAGGACAGTCAGATGCAGAGAAAAACCTCCAGAGCTAAAGACAGAGAACAAAAGGTCAATATTAAAGATCACAAAATGTGATTCCATTCCCGCTCCAGAGGGCTGACGCCTGCCGACTGGCCCCGCTCCATCCCGGAGCTGCGCAGAGGACTCGGGTATGGACACTGGGCGCCATCCCCACCGAGGAGGATTGAGGCCTGCTGGCTGGCCTCCACCCCACCCCAGAGCTGCATTTTGAGGAGCTGAGCCATTTCCTGCATCCTTCCACACCGGACCACGCTGAGAGACCAGGCAAGGAAAAAAAAAAAAAAAGGAGTCTAGCTTCTACTTTGCCATCTACTCCTAAATCCCTCTATTCTCCTCTTGTCACCACAGCCTCTCCTGTCTTCCTGTCAGAAGCAATTACCAGAAGTAAAAGACTCTTAGGCTGCCCTATTTCTTGTCCTGTACTATTATAGAAAGGTGTGCAAAGTCTCCAATGCTCTTACAGCACACAGTTGGTACAGTATTATATACACCCTTTTATCCTCTATTACCCGATGGCATATATGAGGTTCTCAAGTCTAGGTGATCTTCATAAATCTGCTAAACCTATTTCACTCTCCTCCCATCTCCCTACCTCCCTGATTCCCCAGAGACCTTTTATCCCCAAAGGGTTCTGGGGGTATAGTTATGATCTACATGTGGTACACACATTGCTGATTAATTCTAAATTTTGGAATATGGACATAGAGGTAACTCATGAGCTCAAAGTCTTCAGAATAGAAATTAACAAAACTTTCCATTTTATTTACAGTATTTAATGCTGATATTGGCACTGATTGTATTATGGTAACAAACATGATGTGATTGTTCTGTTCAAATACCTCACATGATGTGTTAGAACTGAGAACCCTCCAGGGTCATGACAGATTAAAGGAATATGCCCCAGGAAGGTGCTATATCCAAAGGGCCCCAGATAATAAAAAGAAAGAGAAATGCAACAAACATTGACCTGTCATGAGGCAAAGAATGAAACAAATACCATTAGTAACAACACAAGAGTAGAACTGAGAAAATATACAAAAAAACAGACACAAAGATCATGACCACAGGGAAATTCAGAGAAAAGGAAAATGGGGCAAACTGAAACTCAAGCACCAGGATTCTTAGAGATGGCAACTAAAGCAGATCTAGTAAAATGGAAATCAGAACTCATCACTGAGACCAAAACAGAGATACTGTCCAGAGTGAAAAACATCATTAAAGAAGAGATGATAGAATCCAAGATAGCAGAAGCAATGAAACCCTTTAAACAGCTCCAAGCAGAGCAGCACGGAATGAAGAAGGAGAATGAAAGCTTGCGAAGCAGGATGAATGAAGCAGAGAACCGAATCTCAGACCTAGAGGACAGCATAGCAGCCAATGAGCAGGAAAGATATAATCTATGGAAAAGAGCAAGGGACCATGAGAAATCAATTCAACAGCTTCTAGATGACTCAAAGAAAAATAATATAAGACTGATTGGAGTCGCTGAGGAAGCAGGAGACAGTGTAAAAGACATAAAAAAGATACTGTCAGAGACAACAACAGAAAACTTCACAGGAAAAGAAATAGACATACAGATAAAGGAGGCCTATAGGACTCCAAAATGCCATGACATAAAAATATCTACACCTAGACATATAATTATCAAGGTTCCAGATGCACAACAAAACAATGAAATACTGAAGGCAGTGAGGGAAAGGAAGAAAATCATCTACAAAGGGAGGCATATTAGGATCACAGCAGACTTTTCAACACAAACACTCAACGCAAGGAGAGCATGGAGGGAAGTAATTCAAGCATTGCAGGAAAACACCCTCCAACCTAGACTGTTATATCCTGCAAAACTATCTTTCAAAATAGACGGGGAAATAAGATACTTCCATGATAAAGAACACCTGAAAAACTTCACAAATATGAAACCTGCACTCCTAAACATTCTAAAGAACATCTTGAAAAAAAAAAACACAGAAAATTCCATACCCATGAGACCCAGGAGAGTGAATTCATTGGGACAAACAAGAAACTAAATAGAAAAGGGGAAAAGCAAGAA
>PVIC010044121.1:0-15145 GCA_004025085.1 Thryonomys swinderianus
CGTCCGGCACTGTGGTATGCGGTGTTGATTGTTGGTGGGCGTGAGTCTCCACGCCCAGCATTATATGTGGTTACTGGGGATCGAACTCAGGACCTTGCGCTTGCGAGGCAGGCGCCAGAACCACTGAACTAACCCTCCGGCCCTCTGATCATTTTCTTAGTTTTAATTATCACACATAATGCTATTGACACCCAGATCTGTCTCTTTAGTGAAAGTGATTTTCTTGAGCTGCAGCTTCTTGTTCTAAGAACACAGTCTACAGACAGGCGGGAGGTAGCTTATCCTGGGAGCCTGCTAGAAATGCAGATTTCCATGTTCCACCTCAGACCTTCTAAACCAGAATCAGCATTTTGACAAGGCCCCCAGATCTTTCATATGCACCTTAGAGGTAGATACGCCCTAGGCTGGACCTTATGACCAGCTCTCTAACAGAGAGGTTTGATGAGATGTTCTATATGCACATCGATCCCGCCGCCTACATTTGGTTAATGGCAGCATAACTGACTCAGTCATTTATACATGAGGTCTTCCTCTTTATAATTTACATCTAAGCAGTACCATTTCTACCTGTTATACCTACTAAATGTCTCTTAAATGCAGTCCTTCTTCTGTGTTCATCACAAGTGTTTTAATTTGCTCTTGGGTTGATTAATATAGCAGGCTCCTAAAAGATCTGTCTACTGACACTCTTTTTCCTACTGGTTTATTTGCCAACTATTGTTAGAGTCATATTTCCAAAACACATATTTGACAATGTTATTTCTTCTAACAAAATTTCCTTCAGTGAGTCCTTATAATATGAAGCCAAGGTTCTTAACCTGGGATCATACATAGGCTTTGGGAGATCATTATACTATCTGAAATTATATGGAAAAATTTGTGCTTGTATATTTTCAAGGAATAATGTAAATAGCTTTCCAAAGTTTTGGAGGAGCCCATGACCAAAAAAAAAGGTTAAGAACAAGCCTAAAGGATCAAGCCCAGGCTATTTAGCTTGGTGTACAAAGGCTTTTCTATTTTTCTAAACTTATCTCTAGCCACTAGCCCAGAGGAAGCCATGGCTCCTGCTTTAATAACAGACCTGGGTCCTCACAACCAGCAAATTTCACACTTCTGTGCTTCTGTAATGCTTTTCCAGAAATAACCCTGGGGTTACACACACATCTCTAAGAGATGCCACTTGGACTTGTATCTAGGTCTTACTGCCAAGTTCATAGTCATTCCACTCTCGGATAGCTTAATATTCTACACTGTGACTCAGTATACACAAATACCCACTATCTTCACCATAAACAACTTTCATGGAATTCCTTTGTGTGTGTGTGTGTGTGTGTGTGTGTGTGTGTGTGTGTTTTGAGCTCTTGCTTTGTAGCCCAAGCTGGCCTAACTAAACCTCCTGAGTGCTAGTATTACAGGCATGCACCACCACAGCTGGCTTCATACAATCCATTTTGACAACAAATACCAATGGCAGGCCACCATTTTTTTTTCTTTAATTTTGAGACAGGGTTTCCCTAAATTGCTAAATTGCCAAGGCTAGATTTGAACTTGCAACCCTCCTGCTTCAGCCTCCCACAGTGCTGGGATTATAGACATGAGCCACCTTGCCCAGCTCTAAACTGATATAAATCTCCACTAATGAGTTGCAGCCCAGGTGTTAAAAACACTGCACTACACCTTTGCTGACAGAGCATTACTTTTCCAAATATCTCATTACTGAGCATATTGTAGCCCCAGCAGGACCATGGTTTTCTAGCTAAGGATACACAAACTGTGGAATATAAAGATGCTTGCTAATGAGTTGATCATTTATATCAGTCTCTGCTCAAAGAACCCACTCCTTCAAACACTAGCACCTAACCCTATCCATCTGTTCATTTTGTCTCTTATGAATTGTCAGAAATATTAGCTAGCAATTCAGTGCAAATTTGTCACAAAGTAGAATTACAAATATTATGAAAAGATTGTAGTATATCATGAAGTCAGAATGTAAAATGGACAACAAAGATCTGGTTTGAATAAACATGGATAATGATTTTGAAAGTGGTTCAAAAGAGAATGCTTTGAATACCAAGTTGATTAAGTAGAAGTGCCAAGCAATACTGATGAAATCCTGGAATGTTTGACAAAAGTGACCATCCTATGATCATGCTGCTAAAGTCCCACTGGCAACTAAATATACCAAGTTGAAATATCATGCAATTGTACTGGAGAAGTTAGGCCCAAAACAGAAAACATCAACCCTTGTTATACTCTCTGTTTGTTGTAAGAATTCATGCATAGTTGGACATGCCTCTCAATTTTATGGAATAAGTCAAAATAAATATAGTTCAGCAGCTTTTTAGTTATTTAAGCTAGTATTCTAATCCAAGCCAGAACCTTCTACTATTTACTCCAAAATTTTGGTCCCCATTTCAAATGAATTTACCAAGTGCTCTTGTGTCTGGTACCAATGGCTCCCAAACAATACAAATTTTCCATGTACCTCTTTGTTTCCTCAGCACCTGACATACAGCAGGAACTTAATAAATGTTTATGAAATGAATGATTGCAATAACTTCTTCTGCCTCCAATCTGATCAGCACATTGCAACTCGTCCAAACATGCTTCAGAAGAGACCAACTCTTTAGCACGGCTTCCAAAACCTTCCTAATGTGGTCTTGCTCTATTCTCCCTCACACATTTCACTACCTGTCGTTCTCTCAATGTTCTATACATTTCTGTTGCCAGCATTTAATTTCCTGTACTTGGAACTCTCCTTTCCCCCCAATGAAAAAGCAAGTGCTTACTCCTTTTTTGTGCATACTACTTGTATATAATATCAGTGTATGCAGGCCACCTGTGTTATTACTGCTTCTGGTAATGTCCCAAGAAGTTTGTATTACAGAAAGCTTTATTTATAAAAGAATATAATCATGTCAGTGAACATACAGGAAACAGAAAAATGTATGTACAAGTGTATATATTAAAATATTTCATATCATCATCCTCACAAAGCCATTGTTATTTTGTGGTATTTCCTTCTAAGATTGTTTTTCATATGCACATATTTTAACATCAGTCTATTTAGAGTCAATGAATGATGTAGCCACTTGCACTTTGAAAACAAAACCAATATTATAAAATGGATATTTGTTTTTTAGTTATATAATTACCCTAATCATTTTTTTTTTTGAGTAGCAGGGACTGAATTCAGGGCTTCACACATGCTATATAAGTGTTCTAGCCCTGAGCTATACCTCCAGTCCCAACCACCATTTTTACTGGTCAGATATGTTATGGTGCACTACCTAACCACTCCACTATTGTCAAATGTTTAGGTCTCCCTTTTTTGGCTACTGTAAGTAACAGAGAAAGTACTATCTTTATACACACATTTATCATATTTTGGATTGGTTCGTTTCCTTAAGATAAAAAAAAGAGTCATCTTAAATTTTGTAGGAAGGCAAAAAGGTACAATGTTTTATTAATTTCTTGAATTATTTGAGATGTTAAATATTTTTTCTCCTTGTTTATCATTTGGTTCCTTTTAAAAACTATTTATTAACACCTTTCGTCCATCCATTGGAATACTAACAAAAAACTAGTTAGAATAAACATTCTAGGGCTGGATACTTAGCTCAGTGATTCCGGCACCTGCCTAGCAAGTGCAAGTTCCCTGGTTTGATCTCCAGTAACCACATACAACAATAACACAACCAGCAATCAGTACCACATACCACAATGCCGGGCGTGGTGACTCACACCTGTAATCCCAGCACTCGGGAGGCAGAGGCAGGAGGATTGCTGAGTTTGAGGCTTGCCTGGGCTACATAGTGAGCTCAGGGCCAGTCTGAACTACAAAGACCCTGTCTCAAAAAAAACTTAAATCTTTTGTGGTGTGTATTATACCAGTTTTACCTTTTGTGTTTTGCTAAAATTTTAACTATAAAAGTAATAGAATCTCATAGTCATTTTGGAAACTACAGATAAATATTTTTAAAAAACCATTCTTCCACTGTAAGACAGACAAAATATTATCATTTCCACTATTTTTTCTCCTATGTGTGTGCTTCAGAAACTGGTAATTGCAATATATATATATATATATATATATATATATATATATATATATATATATATATATATATATAATTTTTAAGTAACACTGAATGAAAATATTCTTTACCATATTTTGAGTTATATTCTTTGGACACCTTTCCAGAAACAGAATTATTAGATCAACAGATATTAATAGGTTAGCTACCAAAATGTTTTAACAGGTTAAACCAAACCACACTCACTAGCTAACTGAGTACTATTTTTTTTCAATTTTGTTAAATTCTGGTTTAAAAAGCAGCTTAGTATTTAGCATGCACGAGGCCCTGTGTTTGATCCCCACCTCCAGAAAGAGGCTGGTTATTTAATTTACATTTCTTTGATTGGTAGTGATGACATTTGCTATCCAGTTACACTAAACTCTTTTGTAAGTTGTCCAGTCATGTCCACTGTATTCTTTATTACATGTTATACTATATGAGCCATTAAGTAGCCTAAACCTGTCACATTTCATATTTATGTCACATATGATTTTTGTCTATGCTTAGATTTTAGTTTTAAACTGATCAGAACTTTTAAGTTGTACATGTTTTAAAATTTTCTAGTCAGATTTGATCTTTTCCTTTGAGAATACTTTCTATTATCTATACTTCCTAAGCCTAGAAAATTATTCCGTTAAAAGTGGATAGTCATTTATTCTAGCTTTTAAAGTTTGCTTTTTTATATCTAACTCTTCAATCAAATTGCTATTTTAGTTTATTAGTGGAGATGAATAAATGCTACAAGCTGTCACAGTATTAATGAACATCCTTTCTACTTTCATTCACTTATAATGCATGGTTATAACAGATTAAGCTCTTATATATTACCTGTCAAAACTTACTTATACTTCTGGCACCAGAGTTTTCATTATTCACATTTGTATGTTAATATTTAATACCATTAATACTTTATTATTCTTTTTTGCAGAATTTTCCAGACATCATTCTTATTTAGCTTTCAAATGTACTTATTTGTTGCCTTATCCATTAGATATTAATTCTTGGGGAAAAGGTTGGTTTGTTTCCTTCAAATAGATTGCAAAGAACTCATTACTGGGTCAACAGTTATGAACATTTTCCCTGCTCTTTTTTTTTTTTTTTTTGAGACAGGGTCTTGCTTTGTTGTTCAGGCTGGCTCTGAGCTCACTATGTAGCCCAGGCAAGCCTTGAACTCAGCAATCCTCCTGCTTCTGCCTCCCGAGTGCTGGGATTACAGGCGTGAGCCACCACGCCTGGCGATTTTCCCTGCTCTTAACACTTACTTACAATGTTTACAGAAAGGGCTGGGATAGCTTCATTGTGACCCTGGATTTTCTGAAATGCAGATTGTTTTTTTCAAAGGTGGTAGAGGAAAATATTATACCTTGCTTCAGTTTCTATACTCTGCTTATTAGTAATGATACATGTGCTTGACATATAGTGTTTAGTCAATGCTTGTTAAATGCATAAATGGCATGTAAAAATCTGTACATATATTTGGGGATGAGAAGGTTTAAGCAAATATTGTGATTATAGTAGGTAACTGCTTTTTAGGTATAAACTTATGGGCCTGGGAGGACCAGCTGAAAGGAGCAGCTGAAGGCTGATTGAAACAGTGAGATAATTACATGTGGATACTCTCCTGCCTGCACAGCCCAGGAGGCTATGAGGAACACATACAGAGCATGTCCTCCAGCAGGACAGCAGAGTAAGAAGTGACAGGTGCGTGAGCACTGCCTGGGAAACTGACCCAGGTCTCAGGGGGCCTTGTGCAGTGTTCAAATACACAAGGGACTAGGTGTGACTCATAGGAGCAAGTATTTGCTATGAAAACACACTACATCTCTTCCCCATTTGCTAAGCCCAGGAAAGTCCTTTCACTGTGAAACTTGAGGAAGTATCATTTTTTTTCTCATAGAAATTACCCTTTATTTTCAACTGTAAAAAACAAAGCAAAAGATAACAAGGGGAGATATTTTTCTCCATTCTTTTTTTTTTTTTTTTGAGACAAGGTCTCGCTTTGAGGTTCTGGCTGTCCCTGAACTTACTATGTAGCCTAGGCTAGCCTTGAACTCACAGCAACCCTCCTGCCTCTGCCTCCCAAGTGTTGGGATTACAGCAGTGAGCCACCATGCCTGGCATTGTGGTGTGTGGTGCCACTGATCAAACTCAGGACCTTGTGCTTGTCTGGCAGATATTGGAACCACTGAGCTAAATCTTTGGCCCTTTTTATCCATTCTTAAGATCATGTAAAACTCGTTACTAAGACATTAGTTCTCTTTACTGCATAAGTAGTAGATTCCAGTAGTGAAATCTTCCAAGGACTTCCTTTGGAATAAAACCTGTTCATCTAATAAAGAGAATATCCTAAATTGCATATGCTAAAATGGTGCTCTGTTTTATTCTGAAAAACCAAATACTGTTTTCTTTTGACTCAAAAGCACCTAAAAATATAAAGGTTACTGTTGACTGCATAATTGATTTGAGAATGATGCACTAGAAGTTACTACCACAGTTGCTTCCTTTCAATCAGCATATCAATAAATTCAGAGTTTTTTTTAAAATCTTCCCACTGTGAAGTGCTACTGACATAACTAACAAGATGTCAAATGCTAAAGGTGACCCAGCAGTTCATGTCAGAGTGTTACCATCTGACAGGCTAACAGGAAATTCCAAAAGGACTTTTTCTCTCACCTCGTGTAGCATCTAAAAGAGCTATTTTATAAGCCATTTCTCCTGAGAGAGGCATCTAATTCTCCACTGCCACTTTTCTCAGAGACGGTGACATAAGCCTCCTTCTTTATTCTTTGGCCTTTTGTCCTAAAGCTATTCTCATCAATTCTCCGCCTATTCGAAAATCTGTTTGCCACTTGTACCAAGAATTAGCTCTAAAATGCACTTCTTCCACGGCATTCATGAAAAATTTCTCCCCACTGCTAAGTGTTTTTAATTCATGTCCCTATTCCATTGGTACCATAATTGATACTGTCCTCTATTTATTCCACTTGTTAAAATGTTTCCAGAAGACAGAGGACTCTCCAGAAAGCTGAAAAGGAATTTAGAGACTGTCTAGTTACAGCTTCTGCCCTGCTCATTTCACCGATGGCGAAACCGGGGCCGAGGGAAGTTAGTCTGTCAGTCAAGTTAGCAGAAAAAGTAGGTCAAATGTCACCACTTTTGATAGTGTGCTTTTTACCAATTAGGTCATCCTTTATCTCACTTGCATATTTTCAGAATGCTTTGTAAAAGGCTAGCCATACATATCTCCTGATAAACATCAACCTGATAAGGACAAGAGTGTACATAGCTGAGAAACTGACTCAAGGAAAGATCAGAAAACAGAAAGGTCATCTCCTTACTTCTTTGCATGATGCCACCCTCCAGACCAGTTAATCGCTACTTTGCACATCCCGTCGATCAAGCACTGGGCAGCGGTGATTGTCGCCCCTCCTACAGCTGCTGCATAGTCAAATATCCCTTCCGTAGCCGGACAGTCATAGCCTGAGGGAAAACGTTGAAAGAGATTGTAAAACATCAACTGGGGAAAGAATAGGCTGAGGCGTGATCAAAACATATCTTACTAAAAAAGGCTACTGTGCTAACATCAGCTTCAACTGGGACAGAAACATTTCTGAGGTTGAGGAGGGCAGATACACAAATTTTAGAGCTAGAAAGGATAAACATTCAAGATGAGCTAGTCATATCCTACAGATGGTGAAACCCAGGCCTGAGACGTAGTGTGTCTTTTTTTTCCCCCCCCTTTGGACAGAGTCTTGCTATGTAGCCCAGCAGGTTGCAAACTTGCAGTCACCCTCCTGCCTCAGCCTCCCAAGTGCTAGGAGTATAAGTGTGCACCACCATACCAGGTGAGGTCATGTATCTTGTCAGGTTCATACGACCGTTGATCAGGTCTCTTTACTCCCCAGTCCACTGTCCTTGTACTAAACATGTTGTTTCTCTAAACTATCTCTGTGGCTACTTACAAATTTAAAAAATATATCTAGTTAAACCCTGGTTAAGATTTTGCCCGGAACATAAAGAAGTACTACAGATCTGAGGTTACTGGACAGCCAAGTCCACACACATACAGCCAGACCAGATCTGAGTGCTGCCATTAAGGACTCAGCTACTAGAAAGTCTCTCTTCTATCTGGTCCACTATTCAGTTTTGTTCCATTCATACAGTTTAGTCGGTTAGTAAGCACTGTGTAGCTAAACCAAGAGATTAAAAGAGACAGTTGGGGCTGGGGATGCAGCTCGGTGGTATAGCATTTGCCAAGCATTGCAAGGTCCTGGATATGATCCACAGCCCTCCCTTAGATTAAATTAAAGAGCATTAGGAATTAATCATCATTATTTTTTGAGATAGGGTCTCACTTTGTGAGCCCTGAGCTCACTATGTAGCCCAGGGAAGCCTCAAACTCAGCAATTCTCTGGCTTCTGCCTCCCAAGTGCTGGGATTACAGCCGTGAGCCACCACGCCCAGCACTGTGGTATGTGGTATTGATGGCTGGTGGGCGTGAGTCACCACGCCCAGCATTGTATGTGGTTACCAGGATGGAACTAAGGACCTTGCAAGGGACCCTGCGCTTGCGAGGCAGGCGCCAGAACCACTGAGCTAAATCTCAGGCCCATTAGGAATTATTATAGGAGTTACAGTAATTAATAAGATCCATCAGGAGACAGGAGCTCTCCCATCACCGCCTGGTAAGGACCTTACCTAGCCCATATTCTGTGGAGTCTGGATGGTCATCATCACCTTCCTGGCTCACCTTCTGAAGGTGCTGCAGATAGGCATCCGTATGGAAGGTGGCCATCTCCTCCATGGAAGCCACTTTGGGCTTCACTATCCTAGTAATAACAGAAAGAACAAAGAGAGGTGAGTGAGTCAGAGCCAGAGTATGACAGAGGCTGGACACAGGAGCCAAAGTCTGAGCAGAAAATATAACTCCTAGCTTCTGGTTCCAGGGGCCAAAGTAATAAACACATTCTGTTCCTCCACTGCACTGCACAGGCTTCACTTCCTCACATCTATACTAATGACTCAGTTAAAAGGGGCAAGAGGATAGATTTTTCTCTTGAGTTTATAAATACGTAAAAATACTTGAATAGCCACATTCAAATTAAACAATCAGGAATCAAACAAACTTCACTCTGTGAATTACAGCTTTCATAGCAAACCAGTAGGCAGAGTTGTTTTCATCTGACTCACTTGCTAATGAGACATTACAATCCTTCTGGCCAGGTCTTCTTTTATTTTGCTTTTGGTGCTGGGGATTGAACCAAAGGCCTATGTGCTAAACACCTAAGTATGAGCTCTGCAACTGAGGCACAACCCTAGCCCCTTTTACCTTCATCTAAGAGGCATCTGGACTACCATACAATTTGAATTTGGCTTCAGAGAACTAAGTTCCTGTCCTAACCCTGAACTTACTAGTTCTGTAAAGTCAGGTAAGTCAACTGTTTCATAACCAAGTTTCCTCATTTGTGCAACAAGGAAACTTCTGGGGCATATCTGTAGATTAAATGATAATATATTTACAATCTTTATTAAAGGATAATAAATAGGGAACTCAAAACATAAATTGTTTCTATTCTTGGTTTTTCAACATTTACCTTGGAGAAGAGAGAAGATGTAAAACACCTGGACCTGGGGTTGACTCAGAACTTCTCAATCACATCTTCGTACAAGTGACGAGTGGGAGCGAATGAGGAAATGAAGGGAGCCTAACAACAGGACTTCCTGCCTCTAAGCTCCAGCTACCTATGGCCCGTTCCTCTCACAGAGCCTACTGCTCCTACCTTCTCTAGCCCTTGTCACCGAGAGGGTACCGTACACACCAGCAGAATTAGCACCTCTATGAACTTGTTGGAAATGCAGAATTTCATTTTTCCCCCATATTAGTGAATCAGAACCTGTACTTCAACTGGATGATTTTTAAACAAGATGATCCAGCTGACAAGGCTACTGATATGCACGTTTAAGTTGAAGGAGCACTGATCGAGCCCACAGAGAAGTTGTAGTGTTTTGTGTTTGCAGGACTGGAACATGGCCATTCATTTATCACAGATTAATGTGACTATATAGGCTAATTACCAAGGATTAATGTAACTATAATGTAGGTGGCTAAAAGAAATGCTGGGGTACAGCAGGCTCAAAAATTATGTAGCCAAGATCTAAGGATCAAGAAAACATGCTTATACCATCGAGGTGAAAATTTTCCCACCAAAATAAAGTTTTATATTTCTTGGACTATGTTTTTCATAGTCCTACACCTTGTTCTCACAGCATCATCACATTTTGTGACATTAAAGTAACAGAGTACTTACCAAAAGTCTCCCTGCTTAATATCAAGAAAATTAGACAGTTTTGCTTTGCTATCCTGTTTGCAATAAAATACTTTTTGAAATGTTAAAATAACATCAATGAATGACATGTTTACCCAACATATGATTGAAAAAGATTCCTAAAGAAGATACATAAAATGATTTTGGTGCTAGTCAGGATTAAAAAATGACTTTGGTGCTAGTCAGGATTTTGGTGCTAGTCACGATTAAAGCCTGTTATACTCCTTTCTGGGAGATAAATGAAGCATACTGCACTGGCCAATGCTGCTCATTATCCATTGGCCAGAGAATGTCATAAGTAATCTTATATACGGCAGGTTCACAATAGCTGCACTTGTGACACCAAATACGGAACTGGTAATACATAGCAAGCTCCATTTTTTTTTGAAAGTTACATTTTGCTTTCTGTTGAATTTCAGCTTGGTCTCTGCAGTTTGCTTGGGGCTTGACTTGTCCCCACATTTACTCATTAAAGTCTGATCTTGATGGAGGCATGTTTTAAAATCACGTTGACACTGGGCTGGCTGGAGATTTAGCTCAGTGGTTCCGGCACCTGCCTCTCAAGCACAAGGTCCTGATTTTAATCCCCGGTAACCACATACAATGCTGGGCGTGGTGACTCACGCCCACCATCAATCAGTACCACATACCACAGTGCCGGGCGTGGTGGCTCACGCCTGTCATCCCAGCACTCGGGAGGCAGAGACAGGAGGATTGCTGAGTTCCAGGCTTGCCTGGGCTACATGGTGAGCTCAGGGCCAGCCTGAACTATAAAACAAGACCCTGTCTCAAAAAAAAAAAAATCACGTTGAACACATCTTTAGGTCTATCTGGGCGGAAGGATAGCAAAAACAAACAGAACGCCTCCCAGGTGTACTCACCTCAAACTCTATGAAGCACGTAACACACCCAGCTATAAAGTCTTAGGATATTAATCACTTCATGCACTTCGAAAAAGTTTTCTTAATTCTTCAAGAACATTCATGGGATTATAGGCAGGTTACAAACACGGTGAATACTCCCATCAAAAGCTTTTTAAAAAAAAATTAAAGCACCATTTTTCTTTTAATTTGTTCCACTGTGAAGTTCAGTAAGGCTACAACCACTTAGCTTCAGGGATGACAGGTGTTCAGGAAAAACAACTTACCTCATTTGCTTATGCAGTGCATATGCTTCAATCAAAGAATGTACCATACTGGCCTAAAAATTCAGCATAGAAAAGGCAGAAAATAGTCTTACAACTTTAATTCAGTGCAATCCCATCACTTTGACCATCCTAAACGAAGGAACTAACTGTCTTAACTGTCCTCCCTTCAGTTACTTAAGTTATGATACAGTAAATAATACAAAGTAACAAAAGCGCTGAGACGGAAGCTGTCCGGCCTTCCGCAGGTGCTGGAATACTTTTCTTCACCAGCGTCTTTTCCACTCCAGCGATCCCCTCGTGGTGGAAACTGCATCCCCTCCGCGCCTGCCCCTCCCCCACCTGTCCGTTGGAGCCGGGCAGAGGCGCGCAGCGCTCTCCGAAACGGTTAGGAGGACACTTCCTCCCGGTGCAGTTTTAGGTACCGGACACAAAATTTCTGCTGAAGACTTTCCGCAGCCCAGTCTCCTCTCTTCCTAATGCCCCCTAGTCCACATTTCAGCCTCCTACACCCAAAGCCCTTGGTCTTTCATCTCCAACTCTCTTACCCGTTTGGGGACCTTGGCCAGGGAGTCGCACATGCTGACATACTCAGGACTGTAGATGTAAACTGGGGGCAATGACTGCCCGCCGTATTCTGGGTCTTCTGGCTCCTCCATCTTCCACTTCGAACCGTTCCGGAGCCACCGTCCGGATCCGGCTTTTTTTCGGACTCAGCCCCGGTTCGAGTTCCTGCTCCTCTGAACGACCGCAGCTGTGCTCCCTGGTCAACGTTCCCTCTTATTTTTGAGATCGCCAGAGATACTGTTCCCGCTCTCCATCCAATTGAGGGAATAGATGGGACCTCCCTGGTCAGAAGCTCTTCATTTAGGGGCCATAATTTTAAAAAAAGGTCTCGGCAGGTATATAAGCCCAAATAAGCGCCAATTTGAATCGATTTTTTTTATGGCACAAATAAGTACGGTCAAAACTAAGCATCCTTGTTGCCCTACGGGGCCATTTGAGATGAGGTCAGATCAGCTTGAGAGCATGCTGGGAGATGTAGTTTATAGGGGTTTTGAGTGGCGGAAGAGCCGTTTTTAATCACAAAAATTACAGCCAATTTGAGTTGTAGCGCCTAAAAAAATGCAACTCAGCTCTTTAGGAATTGTTTCAGTCTGCAAATATGGCCGTGTTAAATATTTAAAGATAGGTGCAGTATGGTCATCTACAGCCCACTACCCACCTACATCAGCTCCTAAAGATGTTTTTTCCCCCCCTGGGGAAGGGGTCAGACTACTTAATGGTACAAACGGTTTAAAAAGTTTGCACAGTAAATTCTGTGAAGCAAGTTAAGTTCGTTGCTTTTCATCATTGTCTATATAAGAGTTAATAATTTACTCTGGGAAATCTAATAGCATTTTCCCAAGAGACTGGCTGGTGCTGTGCAAACTGCTTGATAGACGCAAGGCAATAATGTCAAATACATTCCTTAAAGGTTTATGTAATAGGAAAGACGCAAGAAGATATTTTCAGTGCTTTTTGGGAATTGCAGCTCTTCTTCCCTCCTTTCTTTCACTTCTGCAGCTAAACAAAGGTTACTAAGGAAGATGGTGTGCAGGTTCACTTGGACTACTCTGAAGCACTTGTAGAGTTACCAACAGCGTTTCCAGGTTCCTGGATACCCATGACCTGACACCAGCTGGCCAAAACTCAGATCCGCAATCATCACATGAGCCTGAACTGACCTACTAACATTCCTGATTCAGCCCAATATTCGTACTTTCTTTAAAACCTAGTTTACTCTTGCTGGGCGTGGTAGCTCACGCCTGTAATCCCAGCACTCGGGAGGCAGAGCCAGGAGGATTGCTGAGTTCGAGGCTTGCCTGGGCTACATAGTGAGCTCAGGGCCAGCCTGAACTACAAAGTGAGGCCCTGTCTCAAAAAAAAACAAAAAACAAAAAACAAACAAAAAAAAAAAACCTAGCTTACTCTTTACACATTTATCAAGCACTGATAGCTGTCCACTGGATGTATTCTCATTTCATCCTTGTACACAGTCTTATGAAGGAGGTTTAGTACACTTATCCTACAGAGAGGAAAGGAAAAAACACCCAGAAACATTCAAAGCCACATACTTAACAAGCAGAAGAGCAAGATTCAAAGTCAGGTGTACCTGGCACTGAAGCGCTGAACATCCTTTTAACTATATAAACTTGATTCTACTGGGATGACCTTGTGTTACAATGTAACTTTCTCCACTTAGCAACTCCTTAATGCTTAGTGTACTGGAAACACTGCGTGTGTGTGTGTGTGTGTGTGTGTGTGTGTGTGAGAGAGAGAGAGAGAGAGAGAGAGAGAGAGAGAGAGAGATGTTTTTTATTCTCTAACTAATATAAGTTCTTAGGCTTCTTTTATCTCTTCCCATTCCAAGTAGTTCAGAGCTCTGCAATCACTCAGTAGCCCATCAAACATTTGCCCAACATCAGCTAAGTGTACAGTACATCCCTGGATTGAAAGATGAATTATATACACTCTGACCTCTGCTTGCCAGAAACTTGCAATCTTGTAAACTAGGTAAATGCACAGGAAACCATATGCAGGGCAGAGGCAGACAATGAATGTAAGATGCTTAGTTTACTTAATAAATAACTATTAAGTACTTAATAACTAATATAAAATGTATGGTAATGATTTTTACTCAGTGGCATTTAGGGGGCATTAGAAGATAGACAAGATTTTGCTTTGTGAAGATGGGAGTCACAGGAGAGTGTGCTGATGGGAATGAGTGGCATAAGCAAAAACACAAAGGAGAAAGTTTCTAGTGGAGCTTAGCTGAAGCAGTTAGATCATGAAGGGGTTTGAATTCCAAGGCAAAGAAAATAGACTTCATATCATGGTACGTACATTACCCAATTTTTTGTTTGTTCATTTGGGGTGGGCTGGGAACCAAACCTAGGCCAGTATTTCACCAGTGAGCTACAACCCCAATCTCTTAGACAGAAATCTTTAGAAAATTTCTACAGGAGCAGTGTGTAGGAAAGATTGGCCACTGAAAGACCAGAGGCAGTGAGTACTACAATTATCCGTGAAGAGAATTTACACTGACTCATAGCAGTGAGAACAGAGGAGAAATAATGCAAAATATAGGATCAATAGGACTGCCTTACTAGTTGGGTATTGGTAAAAGGAAGGAAAATGAAAAGACAAGTGAATGGAAACTTGAAGTCTAGGTAAAGGTAAGGCTAGTTATATCAGTATAAGAAAGAAGGTACAGGGGCCGAAGGGTTAGCTCAGTGGTTCCAGCGCCTGCCTCACAAGCGCAAGGTCCTGAGTTTGATCCCCGGTAACCACATATAATGCTGGGCATGGAGACTCACGCCCACCAACAATCAACACCGCATACCGGGCGTGGTGGCTCACGCCTGTCATCCCAGCACTCGGGAGGCAGAGACAAGAGGATTGCTGAGTTCGTGGCGGCTTGCCTGGGCGCCATAGTGAGCTCAGGGCCAGCCTGAACTACAAAGAGAGACCCTGTCTCAAAAGCAAAAAAAAAAAAAAAAAAAAAAAAAAAAAAAAAAAAAAAAAAAAAAAAAAAAAAAAAAAAAAAAAAAAAA
>PVIC010044122.1:0-15145 GCA_004025085.1 Thryonomys swinderianus
GAAAGAAAGAAAGAAAGAAAGAAAGAAAGAAAGAAAGAAAGAAAGAAAGAAAGAAAGAAAGAAAGAAAGAAAGAAAGAAAAAGAAAGTGTGAAGCTTGGTTCTACATCCCAAACCTTCAATTCCTTCAAGGATTTAAAATTTACTTTCTCCATCGCAAACCATGCTCTGACTAGTACACGTCCATTTGACATATGCATGTTTATCTCAAAAATAAAACTAAGAGTAAAACAACAAAACAAAACCAGTTTTTCTTTTGACTCTTTAACTGCCTACACTGTTCAAGAGATAGAACTTCACTTGTGGGTCACACATGGAGTGTTCCAGCACAATAATTTTTCTTTTTTTACTGAAACATAATGAGACAGGAAGCTAAGGCATGACTTAACATGGCTGGGAAGGCAGGTGTGCCAGACCCCAGGACACGTGTGCAAAGCAATTCTCAGAACCTTGCACGTGGAATTCTCTTTAGAAGTGGAGCACGCTTCTGACAGGATGACCTACATGTGACGTTAACGTGGCAAACGTGAAAAAGAGACATTTGTCATAAAGAGTTCACTATTGTGCCTTTTCTCCACAGTTCACTCTATATTCTGTGGTGTGCTCTTATTTTTATTTTTTTCTCCTTTTATACTTGGTCCAAATTTGCTCTGCAGAGTCCATTTTTTGTTCGTTTGTTTATTTTGATAGTGTTTCACTATATAATTCAGGTCAATCTTGAACTCACTATGTAGCCCAGACTGGCCTTGAACTTGTGGTAATCCTCCTGCTTCAGCCTCCCAAGTGCTGAGATTACAGGTGTGCATCACCATATGTGAATCAGAGTCCATTTTTTCCTACCCTTTTTTATTCTCCCTACCTCTAATAAATGTGAAACTTTGCCACTGTTTTTGCTTATTTTATTCACTTCTTTGTTTGAGACAGAAAGAATGAAGAAATCATCTCTAAATAGGGACTCCAACACCTCTTTCAGATTTCAATAACAATCATAATTATACATCTTTATGAATGAATTACATTATGGTAAATTGATAATGCAAAATAACAATAAAATATTTTGTAACAATAATAAAATCAGGGAATATGCATTTCCACTTCTTTAAAAATTAATCAAACATATGTGTTGTGAATATATATATAGTTATTTTAAGCAGCAGTTACCCTGCCATGCTATAGAACCGTTTTCATGCCACTTGTTGAATTTCTTTCTACCTCCTCTTTCTCTTGCCTTTCTCAGACCCCAAAGCCATTATTCTACTCCATTCATTTAGAAAATTGATTTGTTGCTGTGTGTGTGAACAGAGGAGTGTGAACACGTGGTATTTGTCTTTCTATATCTGACATATTATTTAACATACTGACTTCCAGTTCCATCCATGTTGATGCAAATGACAGGATTTTACTTCTTAATTCCTCTGTGTGTGTGTATCGTATTTTCTTTATCCACCCATTGTAAGTGTTCTGTGTCGTGCAATGAACATTGAGGAGACAAGTGTTTCAGGTATAATGAATTCATCTCCTCGAGATATATACTTAGCCATGGAATTGCTGGATCATGTGGGAGCTCTATTTTCAGTACTTTGAGGAACTACCATACTGTCTTTCATAGAAGTTGTACTCATTTACATTCCCATCAACAGAATGTATCCCCTTTTCTCCATATCTTCACCTGCATGTATTCATTTTTGTTATTTGGAAGTAGACATTCTAACTGGAGTGCTATAAAATCTCATCGTAGCTTTGATGTACATGTTCCTGATGATTTGTGACCTTTAACATTTTTTAATATACTTGCCCATGTGTGCATCTCTCCTGAGAAGTATCTGTTTCAATCTAAATCCATTTTAATTGGATGATTCGGCTTTTTTGTTTTGCTTTGCTTTGCTTTTTTTGGTCCCAAGCTTTTTCAGTTCCTTTTATTTTCCAAATATCAATCTCTTATCAGATGAATACTTTTCAAATACTTCCTCCTCTTTTTCACCTCAATTCTGTTATTTTCTTTGCTGTGAAGAAGTTCCTAAGTTTGATGTAATCCCATTTTTCCACAATAGATCAGTTTTTAAATTGTCTTACATACATAATTACTGAAGTTGGTGAACACATTTTCTTCCCAATCTACCAGTTATTGGACTTCTTTGGTGCCATTCATCTCTTTCTCCTACAAAGTTTCTTTTTCTTAAGCTTCTGTGCTTTTTCTGTTTCTGCAGTTACCCTTTAACCCTCCTCTTGAGCTATTTGATCCTCATTTTCCCACCTCAAATGGTTCATTCCCATTTCCCTATTTTTCCTATTATCTGAATAATGCTAAGGAAACAAATACAAACTTGTGGCAATAATTAATACCTGTGTAACTATTCATGTATAAGACTATTCATGTGTGACCATTACACCTGACACATTTGAAGCTCAAAAGTCCTATACTACAATAGTCATTGCATTGTTTATCAGTTACTATGATGCATGATTTCTGCTAAGAACCTTATGAATAGTTGATGTACCCTTTAAAATCTTTTGAAGTAGACATAGAATTATTTTCATTTTACAGAAGAGGAACTATGTACTTACACAGATTAATGAATTTCTCAAGGCTACACAAATGAGACCAGAATCTGAATACAGACTATCTGACTCTAGAGTCCATGATTTTAAATATTATCCTGCATTATATGAAAGTATTTGGTTAATTATTTTTAAGTATCAAAATTACAAACTATGTCAAATATAATTTGTCAAGATCCAAACTGAATTTCATAAATTAAGAGAGGAAATTTTCTTGGATATATATTTTTTCTGCCTAGAAAACCTTATCTTTTAATATTTCATTTTATTAAAATTGATTTGTCGAGACTGTCTTGGAAAAAGGAGTCTTGGGTTAAAGTGAAATGTGTGAAAACACTATACTTTTCTGATCAGGAGTTCAAGGATAAAATATAATCTGATTTTTGAGCGTTGCTTAGTTTTGTTTTATTTGGCTTTTGTTTTATGTTTAAGTGGATTGTCTACACCAGAAAAAGGTGGGTAAGCAGGTTTCTGATGGTGAGTTTCCTAACTAGATGAGACAAACATATGCTCCCCTGGTTTATGAGGCAAATAGATCAAACATCCAAATAAATGAAGGCTGGAAGCAAAAGAAAAAAAAAAAGACAGAAAAGATATAGTTCTAACATCAGATGATTTGTCATTCAAATATCACCTTCTAATTTGGCCATGGGAGAATTAGTTCAATAATCTAACCTCATAATTTTCATATATAAAATAAAAATAATCCTAGTGCCAGCTTTTGAGGATTGTTATGGTGATTGCAGAGACTTATTGTGGCTAGGACAATGCCTTACACAGAATAAACACTCCACCACAGTTGGGTAGGTTACTCCTGCCGGTGCTGTCTGTGTCCACATGTTCTACATCCTTTACTGTAAAATCACATGCTGCACATCCACAGCTGCAGCCCGTGGTGTTATAGTGCAGGCTAGAGCCCTGGCGATCAGGGGAAGCATCTATTTTGAGATCTTGCTCACGTAAAGACATCGGCATGTCTTTCTAATAGTACCTTAACAGAGATGTTGTGCTACAAGCCATGACTACCTAGTGGTAGAAACACCGCCTGGAATCTGACACACTTGGCCAGCACGGAACACCCACCAGTTTGTGTAGAATGGAGAGAAATTGGATTTCATTCTGTCATGTGTCCCTCTCATATCTGACTTACTCAGACTGTCTCTATAAAGTAATGGTGCGAAGACTGAAAGGCAAACCCAGAAAAACCAAGGACAGTGTTTTTTTTTTATTTTTACACAGAATACTTACCACTTCAAGAAAACTGGAAGAGACAGATCCTATCTAGTTGTATAGAGTTTGCTATAGATGAGCTATATTATGAAAATTAAATAGGAACTTAAGGAGCTATATTACCACGTTCACATCCTAATGTAGTTGGGGAGAGTGGTACGGTAATTTGAATTCACTTAATTTTGTGTATTCTAAAAACTGTCACACTTGAAGGGTGGAGGTAATTTATTTGAGTCCATAGGTAGTATCACATGAACAGTGTGTAATCAAGAGCTACTTTAAGAGATTTTGTTCAGGCATGGTGGTGCATGCACGCATTCTCAGAACTCAGGAGGCTGAGGCAGCCTAGGGTGGTGTTTAAAACCACCCTAGGCAAATTAGAGACTTAGGCAATCCTTGCATCATAATAAAAGTTTTTTAAAATGAGCAGGGAGATCTTTCTCAGTGTGAGGATTTGGAGTTGAATCCCCAGCGCAGGCAGAGAGAGGAATTTTCCCCAGGGCTTCTTTATGCTGTAGTAACTTCCAGATACATAGATCTATCAGTTTGCCCTATAACAGTGATGACAATGTGCAGATGTGCACATCTTGGTGCTGTATGCTATGCAGAGCACACACAAAGTTTTCCACGGTGTTTACACTTTATAGTTCAGAACAGAGGGGAAACTTTCAGAGTGGGAAAGAAGGCATAAAAGGAAGGGAGAAGATTGTCGCAGTGTGCCTGCCTTTCCACTTACGTCCTTTGCCAGCAGAGAGGAGGGCTAGATTTCTGCCTGAGCTCTCACTTCTATTATTGAATCACCCTTGTTATCCCAGTCTTGTAACAAAACAAGGAGGATCCTGACAGAGGAGTGGGAGGAAACAAGATGCTAATTACTCGGGAGGAATCTGGTTGGATCACAGTAGTGTCTGGAATGAAGCCACAGTGGTAGATCCCAGGCCTCACTGAGGTGGCTTTAGTTACCATGATGGCCTTTATCTCCCTCTCTTCTTAATAAAAAAAAGTAGAATTGGGGTATATGCTCTATAAACAGACTTCAACACGATCCCTTCTTTGAATTCGTTCAGATCAGCACCCTTAATTTAGACCACATAGAAGTTTTGAGACAATCGCTGGTTATGAGATGTCATTAATATCGAGGCTAATTCTTTTCCACTTCCTAGGAGTGAGTTCTACCCCACCTGGAATGAAGCCCAACATACATATAAGTCAGAGGCCAAATTCTCAGTCATGGATGGAGGAAAACATAAGACTGAAGTTAAACCAAAAAGCAGTGGTGGAATTAGGGGATGAAGGAGAAGAGAAGTGAAAAGGTCACGTATGATGGATAGAAACTATCCCTAGTAAAATTCAAGGACAGATTTTCATGATCAGATTCTAAGGAGATAAGAATCACTCAGAAAATATATATATTAGGGAGAAAAGTAAAAAAATGCTCTCTTTACCAATTGAAGCTGAAATAAAATCAGAACTGGAAAAAGCGAGCGGCCTTCACATGTTACAAAGGCTAAAGTAGCTTTCAGTGTGGGGGAAAGCTCACTAACAGACGCCAGGTTCAGCAGAGGCGCCTCTGGCGACAGCAGAGACACCAACAGGAACAACCTGCAGCTGAGAAACCAACTGCCAAGTCATTAAAAAAGAGGCGCAGGACTTTAGCAGCAGCACGTTACAAAGACCCACGTCTGTGTCCTGGGACTTTGCTGGAACTTTCCACATGAAATTTTCCTTCCTGAGAGGCAGACAGCTGCGGGAAACTAAATTTCTGCTCTGGATCCTAGATCTATAGCACAATAAGAATAAATCAGTTATTTCAGATGCATATCACCCTTGACTCTCCCTGTGCAAAATGTCAGCCTGATACTTACTGAGCATGCACACATATGTACTGAACATGTATATTGAACACGGAAGACTTTTCTCACATGGGTCAAGGAGTGCAGGCAAATGTGAAAACCAGTTGCATACTAGTACGAAATAGAACCCATTTTATATAGCTGCTAAAATGATTGCAACTCAAGTCTTCAATATTTAACAAGCACATTCTATGCATATGTTGAGTTCTGGGTTAAACGCTAGGAACAAAAAGAAAGATATATCCAATTCCAAGAAGTAGTTCATTTCACTATAATCTATGATGGTGAAAACTGGATCAGCCTTTGCATTTGGTTTATAGCATCAGGTTTTAAGAACTAGGGAAATTTAGAGAACAGTGTCATGGAAGGCCAGTTGTACGAATGAGAAAGGCCAGCTTGGACATCAGCACTTACTCACTTCAAACACATAAAGAGATGACTGTTCAAAGCAGAAGTCACTATATTTTATGGGGGACCCAAGACAACAAAAGTATAAAAGAAGGGCTGGAGATTTAGTTCAGTGGTTCCAGCACCTGCCTTGCAAGCACAAGGCCCTGAGTTCGATCCCGGTGACCACACAGAATGCTGGGCATGGTGACTCACGCCCACCAGCCTTCAATACCACATACCACAGTGCCATGCGTGGTGGCTCACACCTGTGATCCCAGCACTTGGGAGGCAGAGACAGGAGGATTGCTGAGTTCCAGGCTTGCCTGGGCTACATAGTGAGCTCAGGGCCAGCCTGAACTACAAAGTGAGACCCTGTCTCAAAAAAAAAGTATAAAAGAAGATATTTTGACCTATAAAATTAAGAAGAAAGGGGACCACCTTAGAAAAGCTTTCTGTCCCTGATGATACTCAAATGCCAGCTAAACAGTCAATCTGTAGTATTGAATGAGGCTTTCGATTCTTCCACAGTTAGGTTTCTGAGATCACAGGGAGAGTGGAGCTAGAAGACTCCATGTCATTAATTCTTTGTATAGTACAGCCATAAGATAACATTTCACAGCTTTAGAATTATGCTGTTTTAATCTATGTAATGATAAAATTAGGAAATGGTGGACCCAGAGCAGTCGATATACAGGCCCACATTCGGAGATGGGGGTGAGACACGTCTCTTCAGTTTCTTAAGCTCCTGGTGATGCCTATGACTCCACTTCACTCAGAAGCCCATCAGTCATAATTGTCCCACAAAGTTTCCCCTGAAATAAAGAGGAAAGGTGAGAATACGGATCCCAAGGGCAAGTCCAGTCCTCCACACCCATTAGAGGCTGCACAGTCATTACAGGTGCATTGCTTTTATAGACAGAACAACTTCACTGACACCGAATGATCATCAAAGAAAACTTGAAGACCTTAAAACCAAATATGCTTTATTTGCATGAATGTCACTTATTTTAATTGAATGTCTGGTCAGCCAGTAGTTATCTTGGTTTTCCCAATTACAAGGTAGCTTATCATATTGCTTTCCAAATTCATGGCAGTGTCCATTGTTAAGGACAATGGACTTGATCAACAGTATCTGGAGAACCTGAATTGGTTGTTTTTGATAGATACCTCATCCTCTGGGCGTCACCCAAAGTACCTGTCATTCTTTATTCTCATAAGAGAAAGGTTACCTTTTTATAACTAAGGCCTGGTATTATTTTACACATTGCTGGTTCTTCCTGTTATTAAGCCGACAAAAAGAACATCATAGACATACACAATGAATGGAGATATGGAGGTAAAAATCTATATGATATTAATAAAGAACAATAGTATTGTGTGTCTGATGTATTTTACTTGACATTATAACGTCAAGGTGTGCCCACTTTCCTATAGGTGAGTCAGGTTTATTTTTCTCTTCATTGCATGTAAGTGCCATCTTTTCTTTATACATTGACATGCTAACAATCACATAGGATACTCCCAAGATATAGTTTTTTTTAATGAATTGTGCTGCTATAAACATAAGTATGCATGTGTCACTGTAATATATCATTAACTCTTTCAAGATAATACTGAAAAGGGCCATAGCCAGGTCAATTCAAATTTCTGGTTTTAGTTTTTTGAAGTCTCCATTATAAACCTGAATCATAAAGCTCAGCAGCCAGGACAACCTTTCCTAGAATCTCACCCATTTGAAATTCTCCTTCTCAGCATCTTTCCCTGCAAACCTTATTCTGTCTTTTTCAAGGCAAAATTCTTGTCTTATCTCATAAGTGAAATTTCCACTACAGTACATGGCCTGCAATAGGTATTTGCTAGCATTTGCTTTATGAATTAATGGAAGGAATAGCTAAGTTTCTCCTCCTCTATTAAATAAACAAAATTTCTCCTTCTCTAAAGTTATTCTGAGATAAACTTGGTAGAGATAATTATTCAAATTTGTGCATCTAGTAAGGAGTTTAGTGACATCCAGATCATAGCTTTGCTTTTCTTTCCCCACATCTGAACGGTTGGTTACCTGTCAGAACCGGTCTGTACACCCAGACCCACACCTTCCATAAAGTCTAAAAAGTGAGAAAAACATCCAGACTTTTACCATCTCCAGAAGAAGAGAGTAAGCTAATAAAAGAAGCAAATTAAAAATGGATACATGTCCCAGACACAAAAATAAATAATAAAGAGTACACGGAAATATGAGTGTTCAGATTAAAAGACTGCTGGAAGGATTCAGAAAGAAAATAGCTAGGAGACCGCGCAGGCGGCCCACCCCATGCACCGCTCTGGCTCCGTTCCTTGGCTGCTTCCCGCCACAACTGGTTGTCTGGCAACCTCGCAGGATGTTAATAAAAATAACTCATAAGATCTGGTCTTATCAGAGAGGCTATAAAGATGATTAATCACAAATGTTCTGATAGGGTCACCTGCTATCAGAATTTAGGACAGATGCTTGTTTTTAAATAAAAAGTTGCTTTATCTCTTTCATTCCCAAAGGGTACACCAGCAGGAGGCTCCACCCCTCTAGCATTCTTAATTCATCCCCCCAAACCTATTAATATCAAATCATGAAGTTTGTGTTTTTATTCAAAGTCCAGCAAAAAAAAATCCCACAATATTTTTCCCTTTTGGAAGAGTAACATTTTCCAATGTTGTCGTACACATTTCCATGCTTTCTAACAAGTTTGTACTCCAAGTATTTTTACCTGTAATTACATTAGATTTCATGACCAAAGGGCCTTTTGAGAAGATGATTACGCTACTTATTTTAAAAGTGACACTCAAGAGATTATACAGATCCCCTCACGGCTTGCTATTTGCATGTAGCTGTTTGAAATTCTAAACCACACTGTCACTTTTTGAGCAGATTATAGTGGGTTTTTTCCCTCCATTTTAAGGGAGAGAAAATTGGAGTCTAGGAAAGTTGAGTGAAATTCTCGAGGTTAACATAGCAAGTCAGTGGCAAAGGAATTCTTGAAAACTCTGTGGCTGCCCCTTACACTAGGATTGTCCTCTTCCTGTGTTTGAAATAAAGAAGGAATATGGTAGCAGGGTGTGTCCCGGGTCCCCAGACACGGTAACGCGGAGCACATGGGATGTACCAAGCTCCGTGTCTCACCATATTAAGAACTCGACGATTCTTCTTTGTCCTCTTTGTCCTTTCCTATTAAACACTGGCACTTCTTAGATTTCTCCAGTGTAAAATTGGGTATAAAATTAAAATTTTTTCTTGTGGCATTTCATTCTTAATTCTTTCAGTATCCCTCTTAATTTGTGGATATACACATTTCCTTCAATCCCAGACATCTGGTATTTTCTAGGACTCTCATTACCACAAATGAGACACCAGACCCACCTTCTGTAGAAGAACACAACAAGGATCCTTTCCTCCATTGCCCCCAGTGCTAGAAACAGGAAAATAGGAGCTTACATCGAGATACTCATGGAAATAATTTGATAAGTGGACTTTTTTTCTAATGGCCAAGACATTTCTTTTGTGACTGTCCAGCGACTCATGTCAGATACCCAAGATAAACTATAAGGGACAATATCTGGGAACAGCCCTTTTAGCAACTTCCAACCCAAAACTCACTGTAACTATTAATTAGATGCACAGCGTCAATTCTACCACCCTGAATTTAGATGAATGGCACGTTGTTTTAAAATATGAATTGCATTTTAAGTGTCTAGATTATTGTACTTATGTGCTGTCTTCATAGAAAAACCATCATTGACAAACAGTTACTTTTACTTTCAACATGGGGTGGGAGAAAATTACAGTAGACAGAAGAAAAAAGACGACGCAGTGGAAACTCTCATCTTGTCCTGAGAGTGTAAAACGGTCCCTTTGCCTCAGTCATTTCAAAGTTTGAAGACACACAAAGGAAACTAAACCAGAGTCCAGGGCAGCCTGTAAGGCCATTTGCTTCTGGCCCGGAAAATAACCAGCGGTGTCTCAATTCCTCAAACATATTTTTCCTACTATTTTTATTAGCAAAACATTTCTAACCAAATCAAATTATCTTTTAACTTAAGCATAGAGTTGAAAAACACCCTAGATTTGCTTCTTTAAGTCTCGCATAAGTAATATGTGATATCGAGGGACTTTCAGCACACAGGTGGAGGAATGCGATCGCGTCACATACATTCTGCTCTGTGTTCACAGGAACAGGGACGAAATTGGACTTTGAGCTCTTATTTTTCCCTCCATGAACATTTCCAGCGTCCTCTGCCTTAGTGTGGATGCTCCTGATTACGTAGTTTTCCTGTATTTTGTGGAGCTTGCCTTTCCCCCCCCCTTTAGATCATCTTTGGGGCTCTCCTGACATTTGAGGTGCACCATCTAAAATCCATTCTCAGACAAATGGTGAAAATAGAACGTCCGAAAACACGGAGATCTTTGTGGCAGCTTTAGGATAAAAGTAAGATCCTCTTTGTCCTAATTAAGCAAGGCTCCTTGAAGAAAGGGGGCTGAAATGCTATTTTCATAAAGAGACATCTCTTAAGTAAATCAAAGCAAAGGAACGTACAGGGTGATCTGGAAAGAACATTACTTGCTAAGCCGCTGCATTTGGAAATCTGAGACACATACTGAATTGCTTTGTTTCTAAACTGGATGATAGCTCTGCAGCAATCCTCCTGGGACTTTTTTCTTTGCCTTTATTCAATTTTATATTGTTCTGAAGGTCCGAGCAGAGAGGAAATGTAATTGGACATTTGGTGAATGTAGAGGAGTGAAATTTTGCCCAAAGTTATTAGCTTATCTTAGCTTGAAGAGCAAGGAGAACATTTTACTTCATCTAACTTTTTATAGCAATCAATTAATCCTTTGCTTCCAAAAAATGACAACAGAACGCTTTTATTCATTCTCGTGGAAACAGTGACATCTAGTGGCCCATAGTATTAATGCAGAACAATTTGGAAGCTGGAAAAAAATCCTTGTATCTTCGGGGCTGTTCGGTGTGTGGTACTCTCTGATTAATTTGGCTCGTTGATCACACTAGCTGGCTTCCATTTGTAACTGTAGATTAAATATACTATAAAGGTTACTGTAGAAAAAGCATACCTAGCAAATAGCTTTCATAGATCTTGTAGATTCGTGAAGATTATTTTAGCTGGAAATATAGTTCTTATTAGGAATAAAAATTGTAATTGTTCATAGAGTTTTACAAATGAGTTCCTGGCATTTTCAGAACTACATAGGTTAGCATGATAGTGTGAGATATTTTTAGTTTGCAGATTACTCTGATGAACTATACAAACATCAGCAAGAAACTTTTATATGAACAGCCACATTAAGTTCTGTATATAGTTAACAGGGCTCAAAAAAAATGTGAATCTCATGCTAGGAGAATCCCCACCAGTGATGGAATTCTGCTATATAGAATTTACTAGTTTCAAATACTACTCACATTTACTCCTCATGAATCATTTAATTGCCTCAAATTTCCTGAGAATTATTCATACAGTAATCCATTTCACAGAAAAGAAACTGAAAGGCAGAGAAATGAGAATATTTCCCCAAAGCTATATATATATATATATGCCAGCATGTAAAATCAGTACTCAAACCCACAGGGGTTCACCCCCATACTATGGAGCCCACAGAGAGAGATCTATGGTAGAAAGAAGTCTTGTCCATATTTTAGCAAGGCCAGTCTTTCTAAGCAATATCTTCATACTCCCTATTGTTTTGTCCTCCATTTCCTAGAATTAGGTTAAAAAAAAGAATAGACATGAACCACCTAACCAAGAGAAAAGGAGGCAAGGAGAAAACTAAGATGATCTTTGAAACCCTTCAAAGAGAAATGTCATGCAAGTTTGAATTAGTAGGACATTAAAGCCCAGTGACCTTGAAAGAGATCAGGAGTCAGAAGATGAATATATTGGTCACAAACACATTGAATTTAAGCAAATTAAATTGATTCTAGGGAGATGTAATGCCTCTTTTTTCCACTAAGTGATCTTTGATCTTTCACTCTCATACCTTGTATTTCAAAAAGATCCTTCAATGGAAGCTCATCCTGGATTAACTTTCTGTGACCTCACTAACAAAGCAGCATTCCAAGGTGTGCTCCGTGCCTTTCGCCTGTGGTGGGACGGCCTGAGCTTAGGAGGAAGGGTGGGAGTTCGGGGCGGCCTCCAGCCAAGACGCCCTGTGCGTCCTGCTCGGGTTCTCCCCACCTGCACCTCCCAGAAACTGCTGAGAGAACAGAGGAAGAGGATGCTGGACGACAAAAAGATTTCTGAGGACAGTGTTTCCCCCAAACCCAAAACACTGCACCCTGATGGAAGGATTACCTTTGGAATTTGTTTCTAGGTGATAAGAGAGCAAGTAGTTTCACTTCTTTGAAAGATCAGGTCATTTTCAATAGCTCTTTATAAATGCGAGTCTCTATTCCATTCTTTGGCCTTGGAACGCACTGTCCTTTGAAACAGACAAAGCGAAGAGCCTAGAAGCGCTCCCCTCTTTTCTAGAGTTTTCCTTCCCTGACCTTGTCCTGGACACTTAAACACACTGGAGAAGCTGTTGTCAAATGAATGCAACTGGATTTGTTAACACAGAGCTTTGATGCAGCTAAAGAGAAACAGACGCGAATATCCACAAATGGGAAAATGTTTTCTCCGGAGTATCCGATGAATCTAAAAGAAAAGTGCGCGTGTTTTCCAATTAAGAACTTGCCTGCAGTGCAATGGGTAATGCCATATGTCTGAGCCTCTTAAATGAAAATGAACGGCCAAAAGCTTTTGCTTAAAGAGGAAAAGAAAAGTATTATTCTTCCTTGTGGCCTTGGTAGCTTAAATTTGCAAAATATCTCCCCCACATTTATATGGTCTCCATTTTCTTAAACATACCTTGATTATTTAATGGTAAGATACTGATGTGATCATTAATCCAAGCAAAATTATCCTTCCATGTTATCACTTTAAAAACATATTTTCATTCAAGAGAGAGCTCGACAGATTCCCAGTACGGTTCTAAATGATTTTTAATCTTTAGTGATTCATCCTTCATGCTGGACTTTCAACTTCGCACTGCTCACCCTTGAGGGATCTAATCAAAAGGTATTGAAAATCGGAATACATTCTTTCTACTCAGCTTTTTCGTATTTTCTGAGCAATCTGAAATACTTGCTCAATAAATGTTAAATGAATAATAAAGGTCAGAGAAAGGTCATACATTCTTTTAAAAGCAGTACACTTTTTTCTAAGTACAGCAGAAATGTGCACCATCATTAAGAGAGAATTCTTTCATTTTTCTGTGAGGAACACAAAGTCATGTTCTTTGATCTAAGTGTCTTTGTAGAATGACAGGAGAAGTGCTCCTTAACACTTTGTACAAATTATAGAGATATATACATTTGTACAAATAATAAAAAGATATATCATCAAGAACTGAAATCTCTAGTATAATGAGAACTAGCCACAGTTTACGATACATAGCCCTGGACTGAGAGTATCAGGTACCCTCACCACTGGGATTACAGGACCAAGCTGTTCTGTCTAGCGCCCCCTACAAATGCCATGTTGCTATGACTATATAAAGATCATGTCATTATCTTTACAACTCAGGTGGAAACTTTGTTTAGGTATTCATTAAAAAAAAGAAATAATGTGTAATGTTACATAATTCTATAATAAGTATAATATAAACAATATCATCTGTTCAGGGCTTATTCTGTTAAGGGTTCTAGTAGATGCTGTCCTTTGTATTTCACTACATTATCCCCCAGCAAAACACAAAGTCTGTGGAGACAAGGATCATTTTTTCCTACTCACCACTGCATCAACAGTGCACGAGCAGCACCTGCAATGCAATCTTCTGAATCAATAAATGAAAGAATGGATATTGAAGTGATTGTAATCAGTGTTTGACAAAATGAAAAAATAAGGCTTCATAGTGTTGCCTCAACGTTATCGAAGGGTAGCTTATCTAAGATGACACTTTTGCAAACTTTAGTCAAGTTCTGCTTAAACTTATAAACCAAACCATTCAATTGAAAGAAAGGAAGGCAAATGCTATGAAAAGCGTTGTTTTCCTCCAGATGGAAGGAACACTCCTATGCAGAACAGGAAACCCTAGCTGGCCACTTACTAATAGCCATGCAAACTGGGGTCATTGCTTTGTCCCCTGAACTTTCATTCTCTCGATGCATAAATGGAAAGTAATTTAAAATCTTACCCCCAGGGCTGTTATTTTGTCACTGAAAGTTTTTATTTGTTTTATGCAACATGCACATTTTAAAATTCAAGAATAAAAAAGAATATTTAGTGAAAAGTAAATCTACCAATTCTTGTCCTCTAATTCTCAAACTACCCGCTGATTCTCATGTAGCTTACCAGAAAAATCTTTTGTATGGTTGAACAAATATATTGTATATTGTATTCGCTGTCTAACACTAAGCATATTTACTATTTGTAGTTTTCGTGTTATTTTTTTCACATCAGTACTTTTGAAGGCCTTTCTATATATGAGTTCACACAAACTTACCATTTTGGAAAATCATATGGGATTCTGCACCTGCCAAAATTATTTTCAACTTACTACAAAAGAATTAATAGGTAAAAATTCTCAAGCTATTTTGAAAAGAGAATAATGACAGAAGAGTTGCCAACCCAGTGGTCTCAATGTCCAAATGTATGATGAAATAATCAAAATAGTATAATATTTTAAATACACACAAAAAGAAAATGCATAAGAAAGATGTAACACATAGTAAGTTGTCATGTGAGAAACACTATTTTTATATAAAAAAGTTAGATTTAGCTCAGTGGTTCCAGAGCCTGCCTTGCAAGCGCAAGGCCCTGAGTTCGATCCCAGGAACCACATACAATGCTGGGCGTGGTGACTCACACCCACCAGCAATCAATAAATGCCACATAGGGCCGGAGGGTTAGCTCAGTGGTTCCGGCGCCTGCCTCGTAAGCGTAAGGACCTGAGTTCGATCCCCGGTTACCACATATAATGCTGGGCGTGGTGGCTCACGCCTGTAATCCCAGCACTCGGGAGGCAGAGACGGGAGGATTGCTGAGTTCGCGGCGGCTTGCCTGGGCACCATAGTGAGCTCAGGGCCAGCCT
>PVIC010044123.1:0-15147 GCA_004025085.1 Thryonomys swinderianus
CATTAGAGTTTGGTGCATAAATATTTATGATTATTATTTCTTTCCCTTGGATAGTTCCTTGTAGGAGAATATAGTGACCTTCTTTATTTCTTAATCAGTTTGGGTTTGAAATCTATTTTATCTGCAAACAAGATAGTCACTCCTGCTTTTTTGCAGTTTCTTGTGGCATGGAGGATTGTTTCCCAACCTTTTATTTTCAGTCCATGGGTTTCCTTCTGAATTAGGTGTATTTCCTGTATGCAGCAGATTGTAGGATCTTGCTTCTTGATCCAATCTGCTAGTCTGTGTCTTTTAATTGGCCCATTCAGTCCATTGACATTAATGTTTATGACTGATATGGACATATTCAGAGCTGCCATGTTTCCCTGTTCTTGGTTCTTTTCTTCTTTGCTTTTCCCCTTTTCTCTTTAGTTTCTTGTTTGCCCCAGTGAATTAACTCTCCTGGGTCTCATGGGTATGGAATTTTCTGTGTTTTTTTCCAAGATGTTCTTTAGGATGTTTTGGAGTGCAGGTTTCATATCTGTGAAGTTTTTCAGGTGTTCTTTAACATGCAAGTATCTTTTTCCCCGTCTATTCTGAAAGATAGTTTTGCATGATACAACAGTCTAGGTTGGAGGTTGTTTTCCTGCAATGCTTGAAATACTTTTCTCCAGGCTCTCCTTGCACTGAGTGTTTGTGTTGAAAGGTCTGCTGTGATCCTAATGGGCTTCCCTTTGTAGGTGATTTTCTTCCTTTCTTTCACTGCTTTCATTATTTCATTCTTTTGTTGTACATCTGGAACCTTGATAACTATGTGTCTAGGTGTACATATTTTTATGTCACGGCGTTTTGGAGTCCAATAGGCCTCATTTATCTGTATGTCTATATCTTTTCCTGTGTAGTTTTCTGTTGCTATCTCTGACAATAGCTTTTTTATGTCTTTTACACTGTCTCCTGCTTCCTCAGCAACTCCAATCAGTCTTATGTTGTTTTTCTTTGAGCCATCTAGAAGCTGTTGAATTGATTTCTCATGGTCCCTTACTCTTTTCCATTGATGATACCTTTCCTGCTCGTTGGCTGCTATGCTGTCCTCTAGGTCTGAGATTCAGTTCTCTGCTTCATTCATCCAACTTTGCAAGCCTTTGTTCTCCTTCATCATTCCCTGGAGCTCTGCTTGAAGCTGTTTAAAAGGTTCCATTGCTTCTGCTATCTTGGATTCTATCATCTCGCTGATCTCTTCTTTAACAATGTCTTTCACTGTGGACAGTATCTCTATTTTGATCTCAGAGATGAGTTCTGGTTTCCGTTTTACTCGATCCATTTTAGTTACCATCTCCAAGAGTCCTGGTGTTTGAGTTTTAGTTTGCCCTATTTCCCTTTTCTCTGAATTACCCTGTGGTGGTGTTCATTGTATCTGTTTTTTTTGTGTATTTTCTCATTTCTACTCTTTCTTTGTTATTAATGCTCTTCTTTGTCTGATGACAGGGCAATGTTTGTTGCAAATCTCTTTCTATTATCTGGGGCCCTTTGGATGCAGCACTTTCCTGGGGTGTCCTCCTTGAATCTGTAATGACCCTTGAGAGTTCTCACTTCTGACACATCATGGGAGGTATTTAAGCAAAACGATCACATCATGTTTGTTACCATAATACAGTAAGTGTCAATATCAGTATTAAACACAGTAAATAAGATAAAAAGCTTTGTTAAATTCTATTCTGGAGACTTTGAGCTTATGAGTTACCTCTATGTCCCTATGCCAAATTTAGAATTAATCAGCAATGTGTATACAACATACAGATCATAAATGTAGCCCCCTAACCCTTTGGGGATAAAAGGTCACTGGGGAATCAGGGAGGTAGGGAGACAGGAGGAGAATGAAATAGGGTTATCAGATTTAGGAAGATCACCTATACCCTAGAACCCCATATATGCCAGCGGGTACTACAGGATAAAAGGGCATATGTACAACAGTACCAAGTGTATGCTGTGAGACCGTTGGAGGCTTTGCAGAACTTCTTAATAATAGTACAGAAGAAGAAATAGGGCGGCCTAAGAATCTTTTACTTCTGGGTATTGCTTGACAGGAAGATAGGAGAGAGTGTGGGGACAAGAGGTGAATAGAGGGATCTAGGAGTAGATGGCAAAACAGAAGTTAGATTCCCCCCCCCCTTTTTTTTTTAATCTTGCCTGGTGTCTCAGTGTGGCTGCAGGAGCAAGCCTCCTGTGGAGGGACGCAGGAGATGGCTCCAGCTCCTCTAGGACCTGGGTCCTCGCAACGCAGCTCTGGGGTGGGGTTGGCGCTGGTGGAGGCCCTCAACCCTCCGTGGTGCGGCTGGCGCCCAGGGTCCGTACCTGACTCCTCACTGTACAGCTCTGGGATACAGTGGGCCCCTGGGCAGCCTTCAGTCCGCCGGAAACGGAAGGCGGGCAGCAGCCTGATTATTTCAATCTTATGGGATAAGTGGTCTTTTTCTTTTTCTTTCTCTATCTTAATCTTTAAAACATCTTTTTTTGGTATTCCTTTATTATAAGTAGAAAAAAATACCTTAATGTTGGTAAAACATGAAACAAAAAAATTTACACATTTAAATAAAGATTATGGGTATAGTTTGTCACTAGAACCAATATCTTCATTCATTCAGTAAGTAGCTATGTGTCAGGTGCTGTGTTGCCATTGGCAAGAAAGTAATCAGTGCGTTGCATAACGTCAGTGCTCTGGTTAAGCTTAAATTCTATCAGCAGGGACAGACATTCATCAAATACATCAATAAGTAATATAATTTCAAATGGTGTTAAATGCTACTAACCAAAGAAAACCATGCAATGGGAGAATATTTGGTGCACATATATGAAGGATTGGGAAGGTAAATGATGATGTTAGCATTTCAGCTGGAGACTTTTAATACCCAGCCAGTTACCAGGATCTGGCCAAGAGAATGCCAGCGATAATGAATAGTCAATGAGAGCTGTAAAGGTAGGCGTGAGTTTGGCACAGCCAGAGGACAGAGTTAATGAAAATGCGACACTGACCTAGATTGATGATGTGTATGAATACAGAAAGAGATCAGTACATTGTGGTTTAAGGAAAAAAAATCCAAAAGTGAAAGTTTTAGCCATTATAAGATTTTTATTTTTGGGCTAATGTGATATGGAACAAAGTAAAACAAAAAGACAAGTTAGTTTTCTGGACTTTACCAGAATCACAAGAAGGATTTTTTGTTTTTCTTTTTGTGGGGGGAGTACTCAGGACCTCACGCTGGCCAGTCAGGCACTGCGCTACTGAGCTACATCCCTGGCCCAAAGTGAGAATGTTAGAACACAGATTGCTGTTCTCTGCTGCCAGTGCTTCTGACAAATTTGTATTTCTCTGGCAATATGGATGCTGCAGGCCCAGGGGCCAAACTCTGAGAACCTCTGATCTTTGCAGAAGCTGTAGCTAGGCAAATAAAGAGAAGTAAACAAGTTTTTATATATTTTGAAAATGAAGCTAATAGGACTGATGTCATGATTTGAGGGAGAGATAGTAAAGAGAGAAAATAGACAAATCCTTAAACTTGACTTGAACTAAAAGAGCTCTGATGGTGACAATTACCAAGAAAGAGAGGGCTGGGAGTGAGGTGGGAGGAAATATGTTGGGAACTTAGAACAAGACTTCAATGTTTGCTATTTTGCTATTCATTCTAATTTGGATTTTAAGTTTTACAAATAAAGATAACAAACCAAGAGGGAGTTGTAGAAGGCTACAACTCAGGTGAGATACTGGAACAGAAGAGATAAATCTTAAGACCTCTGGATATAGAAGAAACTGAATGCGAATATAAAAGAAATAAAATGGAATAGAAAAGTGAGCTCCAGAGAAAGCCGTGTAACAGCCCATTATTTTTAGAGTTCTGACCAAGGAGAGCAAAGAATAGTCAGCAAAGTAAGAAAAAGACCAGGAGTGTGAGTATCTGTAGTGCAAACAGAGGGAAATGATTCAGGAAGAAGAAAGGGTGTGAACACCAGATACTTACTATTGCAAATTCAGTGTGTGGGGGGCACTAGAGATGTTCATTGAATTTACCCACTTCTGGGCCATTGGTCACCCTGACAGGGATAGTTGCAGTGACCTGGAGGTACTAGAAACTTGATTATCTGAACCTGAGATGTGCAAGAGACTGGGGAGAGCAGAGGTACCGAATGTAGCCATTCATCAAAATTTGGCTTTGGATAGATGGAAGGAAAAGAGATAGCATGGTTTGAAGAGGAAGGGGATCCATCAGTGGGAGGGGGCTTGCTTGTTTGTGGAGTTTTCAGTAATAAGGATTATTCATTATGACATGTAAACAATGGGGGTCCATCATAGTGGGTTGAGTGGAAATAAGGGGGTTGCATAGAGTAAGAGGTGAGACAGTCCCTCCCTTTAACAAGAACGAGAATTATACAGCATCACTCAGACTTTCCTACTGTCCACCAAGAGGCAGTTTTATTCCACATCTCAAAAGGTCCTGATATAATAGGATTTGAATCACTATCTTTTTTACTCAAATTGGAAAGCTATCAAAAGAAATGAATTTTTAGAGAGGATAAGAAATAGAATATCACTCATAAAAGGATATAAAGCCAGTGAAATTCATACAAATGTGAGTTTTGGAATAGGCAAACTTGTTTTACTGTACAATAAAATACAGAGATTTTTAATGGCATAGATGATAAAAATCTTTTACAATGTACAATGTAAAATGTATTACAATGTAATAATCAGGGTAGAAGGACTTAACACAGTTTTTTTTAGTCTTTCATCCTCAGGAAGAAATTATCTTCTTAAAAAGATCCTGCCATGTTTTAGTTCTAAATTTTTCTGATTTGTGATTTCATTAGTTAATCTTGGAACAGAATTTTAGCATCTAATCAAGGTGGCAAGAATTATGCACTTTAATTAAAAACATTCCAATACTCCATTAGGCATTCAAAATAAACCAAGTGGCCTGGGATTCAGATGTTTTAGTAACTTCCATGTTTTTATATTGCAAGCCATCTGCTTATATAGCAGGCAAATTGAAAATCCAGGAATATATGTACATCAAATATTCATGGTGATGAGACAGAAATAGAGCTGTTAGAAAAATCTATACCTCTAGATATAAAACAGTACATCAGCTCTCAATTTTTTGTTAGGTTTGTGTCTGCTACAGGTACATCACATACTGTTTAGTACATTCCCTATATAACCTACATCTACTCATACGTTTAAATGATCCATCCAAAAAGTTTTCTGTCTTCTCTCTGTAGGAAACCCCTTGGAGCAATGGGGTCTTTTAGGGTTAAATGTAATTTTTATTCATGAGATATTTCGTTCTTATTTTCTTGCCTTAGATGCTTTTGTGTGTGGCAGGACCAGAGGTCCAGTCTCAATAAGCAGGCAGAAGTTTGCATGTTTATCCAAACCTCTGCAAAAATGTAGTCAGAATCTTTTCAGAGCAGCCTTTCTTGGAAGTTTGCTGATGCCTCTGGCTTGCTTTCCTTTTGGCAACCCCGGGCAAACTGTCTACCTAGTGGCATTTTGTCCCTTTTTCTTTGAGTCCTGGCAGCAAAGGAGAGATGTAGATACTGAATAAACACCCACATTTTGACAGAAAAAAAGGACTGAGTTTTTCACATTGTCTTTATATGAGATTAATGATGGTCCAGGAACAACATGATGGATATCATCATTTCAGACTTGAGAAATGGAATGCTTTTAAATTAAAACTAATGCTTTTGAGGGCCGGAGATTTAGCTCAGTGGTTCCGGTGCCTGCCTCGCAAGTGCAAGGTCCTGAGCTCGATCCCAGTAACCACATACAATGCTGGGCATGGAGACACATGCCCACCAGCAATCAATACCACATACCACAGTGCCGGGCGTGGTGTTTCACGCCTGTAATCCCAGCACTCGGGAGGCAGAGACAGGAGGATTGCTGAGTTCCAGGCTTGCCTGGGCTACACAGTGAGCTCAGGGACAGCCTGAACTACAAAGCGAGGCCCTGTCTCAAACAACAACAACAACAGCAAAAAAAAAAAACTAATGCTTTTGAGTTGTTGCTAATTGTAGCATAAACAACCATAGTTTTAATTTAAAAAGTGTTTTCTGACTTACATGCTTTGGCTTATATTAATCTAATTGTTCAATATTCATGCATCTAGTTGATATTAACTAACAGTTCGGCTCTAGGTTGAGTGCTGGAGACCTATTTATCTAATAACTGCATAAATAACTCAGGAAGGTGCTCACTACAAGGAGCCCCTGTCCAGTAAGACAGGTACCCTGTTTTTTGTTTTGTTTTTTTAGACAGGGTCTCACTTTGTAGTTCAGGCTGGCCCTGAGCTCACTATGCAACCCATGCACGATTTGAACTCAACAGTTCTCCTGCCTCTGCCTCATAAGTGGTGGGATTACAGGCGTAAGCCCCAAAGCCCAGCACTGTGGTATGTGGTATTGATTGCTGGTGGGTGTGAGTTACCATGCCCAGCATTGTATGTGGTTACAGGGGATCGAACTCAGGACCTTGTGTTTGCAAGGCAGATGCCAGAACCACTGAGCTAAATCCCTGGCCCTGACAGTTACCTTTTTTACATGCCTCTGTGGCACTAGATTCCTTATTCAACATTTATAGAATATTTAGTTAGTCCAGCTTTGCTGCAAAGCAAACTTTTTCAAAAATAAGCCCTCCAGTGACATACAACAAGTAGTATTTACCTTCTGTTCACATATCTGCTGGTGATTGGCTGATGCAGGCTGGCTTAGCCAAACTTGATTCTCAGCTAATGATGTGGGTTCAGGTCCATTTCATTTATGTCTCCTCTTCCTTAGACTGGGTCCCCAAGGCTCTTCTCCAGAGGGGTGAGCAGAAATGCAATGCTTCTGCTTTCACAGAGCTAAATCAGCTCCACCGTCCTCATTCTGTTGACCAATCAAATCATATAGTCATGTTCACCATCTGTAGTGTGGGAAAACTCACTCTTTCCTTGGAGTCAGGTCTATCATGCTCCTGGGTTGATCGGTCTGTCTTTCATTCTGATCTCAGTTCCTCTAAGATCAAATTCAACAGTCCAAATGCTGCCTGAAAGTGCATGGCTGGCACTAAAGGCATGTTGAGAGTAAACCACCCAATTCTATATCCCCTGTTACAACTAGATGAGGGCAAGAATCAGTTTGTTATTACTGTTTTAATTTCCAATCTGTTGCAGACTAGTGTTTTTGTGCCTCTGTTCTTTTCAATGAGATGAATCCATTGATCATAATGTTGAATATCATAAGGATGTCAACTCCCCAAAAATGTTTGCTCTTCATCTCTATGCTTATGACTTCATGAATTAGTGATGACTAATTTGCAGACCATCACCTTTTTACAGATTTCCTCCTTTGAATAGTGCTGTGCATTTTGTGCATTTCCTCTTTGTCTAGCCTGATGAGAAATTTTGTCATGTAGAGTGCTCAGATAGGCAGAGACACACTTACAGCTAATGGTTTCCTCTTATACCTCTTATCTCTGACTCCATTTCCATGATCTGAGACTCCTGTAATAGCAGAAGCTACAAGGGCAGGTATGAGAGTCTTGAGTTGCATCAGCTTCCAAGAAATGCCCAACATAGAACTAGGGCCTCTGAGGATGCTTCAAACCCTGTCATCTTGCCTAAATGGCATCTTGGAAAGAGCATTCCTATGCCGGAAATGTTGTGAGAGTCTTCTTTGAGGTCCTCAGATGTTCATAAAATTGACTGAGCACCCACTATTGTGTGACTTCCTGGCATCCAGTATTTAGAATTTCAAGTAGGTTATGGCATGACCTCATTAACTCTTCCCAGACACAACACCAGCATCACATTTTTCCAAGAACCTGGACATGGGTGTGATACCAGGCCCAGGCCTAGAACAGGTGTTCAGTAATCACCACAGAGAAAATACATGTAGATTTTATGAAATCCCTTCATTTTAGATATCCATCCAAATAAGAGATTGATGTGTCTCTGCTATGTACAGGGCTTGAGTTTTCTCTCAGCTGTGTGTGCCACCCATCATATGAACATTCCAGAGCTTCTCCAGCTAACATCCTTTAAACAAACAAACAAACAAACAAAACCACAAGCAAGCAAACACACACAGAAAGTATTAAAGCATGGAACTAAAAATATTCTCGAGAACTTTTCAGTGACTGCCACCCTCAAAAAGTTCAAGGCACAGTTCAAAATTACTTAATGCATGGCTACTCTGCCCATATTGTTGCCTTTTATCAATAGTCATGTACCTGACAGGCAGCAGGTTCACTTGACTAGGGTGTTGTGGTCATGAGCCTATGGCATGTGTGCCACAGGGGGCTGTTTGTTATCAATGAAAGTTCTGAAAGGCTCTCCATCACTAGTAGGGATTTTCATAGCAGCCTTATATTTCTTACCCTTTAGGTTTGCCTGTAAGGACCCTGCTATTCTCCATCTCCACAGCACAAATTCCACGTGTCCTTTATCCTAATTCATGTCTTATGTGAAACCTTATTGATATCCCAGAGCAGGATCCCTTGCACACAGTAAGTGTTCATTAAATGCCAGAAGGATGAAAATGTTTACACAAAAACTCTCTTTTTTCTCAAAGATTCATTTAGAGTTTCTATTGTTTAGTTCAGTCCAATAAAGACTTAAGTTTCTAATCCCTAGAACATTTTTACATTGCAGAAATTACATTTGGAAATTACGGCTCAAAGAAATCATTGAAAAATAAATAATAGATTTTGATCTGTTGTGCGGGGGCAGGATGGCAAGGGCACTGGGTATTTTACTTCTCTTTCTGTTAAACCTGGAAGGGTTTTCTTAATGGCACAGTATATGATATCTACTTTCTTTGTCTCGGTCCCACATCTAAGATATTACAGTCATTTCATCAAAACATTGTATTCTGATGGAAATTGCTCACAGCAAGTTTCAAAATCATATTTCAAATAAATCATATTTCAAAAAAATGGCTGCCAATTCTATGAGTCAAAAGTCTAAACAAGATTCATATCACAGAAGCACATGTGCACCCATGTTCATAGCAGCTCAGTTAGTGATACCTAAATCTTGGAAACAACTCAAATGCTCATCAACTACAGCCTGGATAAAGAAGATGTGGTATTTCTATAAAATGTAGCAATACTCTGCCATAAAGAATGTTAAATTTGAGTCATTTATATTCAATTGGCTGTACCTTCAGGACATACTTATAAGTGAAATGAATAAGTCACAGATCTGTAAATATCATATCTTTTCTCTAGTATGAGAAACTGAAGATGTAAGTGAGCTCTAGAATATATGGTAGATATTGTGAAATAGAAAATATTCAAAGGGAAATGGGGTGTAGGGTAAGTAATAAGGGGAAGAAAAATATGATAGTAATGAAAAAAGGGAAACAAAGCTCATGTATCTAGGTGCAGGGGGTCATAGGGTGGGTAGGGGAATGGGAATTCATGAGAATTTAATTGTGTCACATACTGGTACAAATTCTCAATACTGTGTGTGATCACAATGTGTATATATAATGTACCAATAAAGATTCAAATTTAAAAAAAGAATATTGAAGCAACAATGTAAAAACAAAGTCTAAACAGAAAGATCTACATTCTCGGCTCACAGAAGCAGCAGGAAGCTAAGAGAGATGTATTTCAACTCCAGTCACTTACAGTGAAGGCCCCAGGGATGTGATGACCTATTCTCTGTGGTTCTTATGTGGAGGCAGGACTGGAGCTCAGGCCTGTAGATGTTTTCTGTGTGCTCACTCTACCCTCTCTCTCAGCACTGGAGCTATTTTGCTTGGCTTTCTTGTGTGTTTGAGGTTCTGGGAGAGGTGGCAGGAAGTTGGAAGCTGGAAGTACTAGTTATTAGTCTGGCTATAACACTTTCTAGTACTGGTTCTCAGCTAAGTCATCTAATTTCTATAAGTTTGCTTCCTTATTTATAATATGGGAATGAGTCCTTTCTATATCACAGGGTTCCTACATAAATGATAAAGTTATGAGAACAGAATAAATGTCTCTCTGCTCTTTCTACCTCTCACTGCATATTTTACATCGATGGTGTGGGTGACATTCCTCCCTTTTTATGCATTCCCCCTGGAGTCACGTGATGTGGATTTGTTCCCACACTGGTGACATTAGCGTGGATCCTTGGGTTATGATGGTCTCCTTCAGGTTTCTCTACTATAAGGTTGCTATTTGACCCTTTCTGATTAGCTACTTGTTACTGGGTGGGGGGGGGATTCTTTGAGACTGTGTAAATATCTCTGCTGCTGGGCAAACATGTCTGTGAGTTTTAATATCCAGTGACCTCACTTTTCTGAATTTGTTATATATTTTTTTCTTTTCTTTTTTTTTTTTTTGAGACAGGGTCTCACTTTGCAGTTCAGGCTGGCCCTGAGCTCACTATGTAGCCCAGGCAAGCCTCGAACTCCGCAGTCCTCCTGTCTCTGCCTCCTAAATGCTGGGATTACAGGCGTGAACCACCACACCTGGCTTTGTTATATCATTTTATTGGCCAAATGGTGAAATTCCAGCCCCATCACTGCTTGCATATCATTTGCCTAATCGAGTTCTGAGGTTATGATAGTGAATAAGACAGAAACTTTGTCTCAAAGAATTTATATGTTATTAACCATCAGCTATGTTTCAGGAACTACGCAAGATAGGCACAGTACCATTTGAGCTAAATCCCCATCCCTCAGAAACTATGCTTAAGCACTGAATGTATTCTGGCAAGACCTCATGGTCACTTTCTCCATGGAGCTTCCTGCCTAATAGCAAAACAAGACAACTGACAGAAGAACAAATCATTAAGAGTGTGTGAGATCTGCCAGAAGTACTACAGAAACATGACAGGGGATAAGGGAGGATTGTTTAATGGGCATGAATAGTGTCTAACTTCAGACTTTCAAGAGCTCACAGACTTTCAAGAGCTGGAGGATTTCAGAGAAAGAGACCACCAAAGGCAGAGGCCAAGAATGGTGGCATTTAAGAGACCAAAAATCTCCCCCTTCTTCTTACTTAGAGCACTCTGCCACAGAGAGCTTTCTTCAAACAGCCTTCCTGCTAACTCACCTCTTTCCAGCCCTCTACGAATTTCTGTCACCATGAAGCAAATGCCACCAGTCAAGTTAGCTTTGTGTGGAAGGAAACACGGTCTCGTCTTGGCCTTTCATACCAGTCTCATCAAGTCTCCTGAGAAAAGTATGTTTGTGTCTCTCCACAGAGGTAGATTTTACTCTGAATAACAAGATATACTAGGCTACACAACCTACATCCTACATAGGTGTCTTCTGCTGTGCAAAGCATGAGTCATACTCTCTTTTTCAAGTTCGGTGTAAGAGTTAAGTGTGATTATGCCTGAAGAATCCTCATTTCCTGAGAGCATGTATATACTCAAGGCTGGTTCTCAGTATTGTTTGTTTTTATTTTTTTAACTTAGAATCTGAGGTATATTTGGATGATTAATAATAACATAGCATAATGTACCAACTATTGGGATAATATAGTATGGCCTGATACAGAATGCTACTAGTAATCATACCATCATATCATATCATACCGTATTATATCATATTATCATATCATATTGGTTATCCTAGTGTATTCATTAAGGTAGCTTTTTGGTATAATTGTATATCATATAAAAAGAAAACTAGGGCCACAGATTTAGCTCAGTGGTTCTGGTGTCTGCCTAGCAAGTGCAAAGTCCCTGGTTCAATCCCTTGGTGACCACATACAACAGTACTGGGAGTGCTGACTCACACCCACCAGCAATCAGTATCATGCAACACAGTGTTGGGCATGTTGGCTCACGCCTGTATTCCCAGCACTCATGAGGCAGAGTCGAGAGGATTGCTGAGTTCTGGGCTTGCCTGGGCTTCACAATGAGCTCAGGGCCAACCTGAACTACAGAGACCCTGTTTCAAAAAACAAACAAACAAACAAACAAAAAACTAACATGTTTAAACTGTGTAAATTTTCAAAAAGAATTTCAAGAGTCAGGTAATAACTTTTAAAGGCTGATGAATATAAAAATTGAAGAATGAGCTTATTCCTACTTGCAAGTGTTTATTGTTGGGCTCCCCATAAAACCAGAATTTTGGAAATTGCTCCCTGTAGTCACTTTCTCTCCTGGTGTTGTTTGGATCAGTGGTGAGATAAACCTCAAATACTGGATACATACACGATGCTCTTATAGGTAATAAATCCAGGTGACAGTAGCAACACACAAACCAGTGCAAGCAGTATTTTATATATCCCCAAGTTAAGATGATGAGGTATTTCTGAAATGATTTCAATTGTAGAGTATTATCACAAGACATATGTTTTTTTTTTTCAAGAAAACTGCAGAAGCTTGTACATCTAAATGAGGCTTACCCTAAGAGTAGTTATCATGGAAGATGATATACTCATACCCACAGAAGTGCCATTCTTAAAATATTCTGGAGATATGTCTTCAGAATGGCTCCCAAGATGCAGTTTGAAAAACTGCATGAGGATGATCAATGTATCATTTACTGTATATCTTATTCTAAAATAAAAACAAAATTTGATAACTCATCTTCAATCTAATTTCTAAACTAAATTTCAAAATGGATTCAGTTTCTAAATATGAGGATCCTTTATCCAGAATGAAATGTACCCTACTTTTTGTCTTGACTAGAATGAGGTTCAAGTCCACTGAGTTCAAGTTCACACATGAAGAAACTCCATTGTCCCAGGACAGTGCCTAGGCAGTCACTATATAGCTTGTTTTTGGTGCTTTGGGTAGAAAGGGGGACTAGGACTGGGCATTCAGTTAGAACAGAGCTCAGTACACAGGTAACTGTAGGTACTACTTAACACAGCTAGAAAGATTATGAGCCAAGAGCTAATACAAGACTGACTCTAAAGACAGATGCTGTTCAGAACCACATGTGAGCTTCTCAAAATTAACCTGGGATGTGCCCAAGGATGGGGTAGTAGAGCAGAGCTAGTGGTTTAGAAATCTAAAATCATTGTGTTTTTATTTACAGGTGTAAGTAGGCTCATTTACCTCTGGACATAATTTTTATGGGGGCTTAGAAGTATTGCATTGTGCTACATCATTTAAGTCATACATTTATTCACTCACTATTCTTATTGATCATTATGATTGTCATGAGACCATCAGTGTGCTAGGTTTTACAATTATAATAGTGATGAATACATAGTCCCACCTATGAGTTTGTAATGTAATGGGAAGATAGACAATCATTGGCTATATCTTTACCTGTGAAAACAGTGGAGAAATTATGCTATTTTCTTTCAGGATTTTTAAATACTTCAGTTTATTGGTACACTTCAGGAATACATTAGGATCACATTCCTCTTTGGGAATTTGTTCCTGTACATGATACATCTTGATTCTTATTTTCCCCATTGTTCTGTCCTTCCTTCAGCACCAAACACCCCATATATATATGAGCCTTGTTTCCATTTTTTTCCTTTTTACTATCAAAATTTTTTAATCTCCTTTCTTTGCTTTCCCCTGACTCCACCTGGTTACCATTTCCCTTTGAACATTTTCTTCCTATTTCACAATACCTATCATATATTTTGGACACCATTTACCCTTTCAGTTTCTCATATGAGAGAAATGTCATGGTATTTACACATCTGTATTTGATTTACTTCACTTATGAGTATGGTCTCAAGGTGCATCCATTTAGCTATAAATGTCTCTAGTTTCTCATTCTTTATGGCTAATTCTCCATTTTATAAAACAAACAACAAAACAAAACAAAACAAAACAAAACAAAACAAAACAAAACAAAACTAATCTTTATCCAGTCTACCAATAACGGCCTTTGAGCTATTTCTAAGATTTAGCTTTTACAAACTGAGCTGCTATAAACATAAGTGGATATATGTTACTGAAGTATGGTGCTTTTGATTATTTCACAAACATACATAGCAGGGAAATAGCAAGGTCAAATGGACTTCTAAGCCTAGTTTTTGAGGAATCTCCATACTGATTTCTACAGTGGTTGCACCAGTCTATATTCCAGCTATAGTATATGTGCTGCCGAAGCGAGCACTATATTCCAGCTATAATGGAGAAGTGTTCTTTTCTCCCAAAGTCCTGACAGCATTTGTTATTGATGAATATTTTGATAGCAGCCATTCTTTGTAGAGCAAGATGGAATCTCAGTATTTTTATATTGATTTTATTGATACATTTTATACATACATTGTGATTACAATTGAAATTGAGAATTTGTACCAGTATATAACACGACTTAATTCTATTTTTTCCATTCTCCTGTTCCCTATACACATAAGCTTTGTTTCTTTTTCTTTTTCTTTTGAGACAGGGTCTCACTTTGTACTTCAGACTGGCCCTCGGCTCACTATGTAGCCTAGGCTAGCCTCAAACTCACAGCAACTCTCCTGCCTCTGCCTCCTGAGTGCTGGGATTACAGATGTGAGCCACCACACACAGCATTGTGGTATGTGGTACCAGGGATCAAACTAAGGACCTTGTGCTTGGGAGACAGATGCCAGGAACCACTGAGCTAAATTTCTGACCCTGTTTCCCTTTTTTAAATCATCAAATATTTTCTTTCCCTTCTTTACTTAATCCTACCCACCTTTTCCTTTGAATATTTTCTTATTATTTCACAGCATTTATCATACATTTTAGAATTCATTTACACCTTCAGTTCCTTATGCCAGAGAAAACACATGGTATTTACACATCTGTGTCATATTTATTCCACTTATTCATCTGCAGTTCTTGTATGACCAGTGATGTTGAACATTTCTTCATATGTTTCTTTGCTGTTTTTACTTCCTCAACTGAAAAATGTCTGTTCACATCAGAGGCTCATTTTTGAGTTGGGTCTTTAAATTTGGAGGGCTCTGATTTTTAAAAGTTCTTTATATATTCTATTTAGTAGATCTGTGTCTGAGAAACAGCTGTTAAATTTTTTTTCATTATTCAGTAAACTTTATTGGTACATTATATACACAGCTCACAATCACACACAATATTGGGGAGTTTGTATCAATATGTGACACAGGTCAATTCTCATTTTTACCCATATCCCTGCCCACCCACGCCCCTCCCCACCCCCTATATACATACCCTTTTATTTTTTTCTGAACTATATTTATTCCTTCCCCTCATTACATTCCCA
>PVIC010044124.1:0-15137 GCA_004025085.1 Thryonomys swinderianus
ATTCTGGGAACAAGGAGTTCACGGGCTGGGGAAGCTATTCAGAGCTCACATAGCTGTCCCTGGAGAGCCTCATGAGGACACTCCGCGGGGTCCACAGCCGGCAAAGAGCCTCCAAAAGAGGGAGGAAAGGCAAGACCAGAGAGGAAACACTATCCCCCTCCTGCTTTTCTCCTGTAAGAGCAGGAAATGCTAGTGGTAGTGGAGGTTCACTTTACCCTTCTGTTTGTATGTCTGCTAATGAAAGAAAAATTATAAACATATTTTTAAAAATACCTCCAAGGGTTTGGGTTGTCTGATTGAATACACTCTCCCTAACCAAGAGAATAAGGATGAAGAATGTGCTAGAAGCTGATGCGCTCCAGAGCACAGCCCTCAGCCCTGTGCTGCCTGGAAACTTGTTAGACTTGCAGGCTCTCAGTCCCTCTCCCAGTGCCTCAGGCTCTAGCACTTATGAGACCACCAGGCAGTTGGTGCACGCGTGGGCGTTTGGGAAGCTCTCACCCAGGCTGGCGAGGGCTCTGTGACATTTCTTCTTTGGAAAAGGAGACTCTGCCTTGAGCTCATGCTCTTTTGCTCCATCACTCGTCTGTTAGGTGCACTGACTGTGGTGCACAGAATACTTTCCTAGAGTTGAGTTGATGAGAAATTGCAACGAAATCCAGTCATCCGGTCTGTATCTTTTAACTACGGAATTTCATATAGTTACATTCATTATCAATGCACAGTAACCTACTCCGACAATTTTGTCAGTTGCCTTCTGCTTCTCTTCTTCTTATTAATCTTGGTTTGATGGTTTTCTGGGGTAATAAGAATTGAGTCCTTCCTCTTGCTCGTGTGTGTGCTGCTTCTATCACTTGAGTTTTATACCTTCTTGTGTTTTCATGATGGTGGTTATTATTTTTTCACATCTGGATGTGGCACTCCCTTAAGGTGGGCAATAAACTAGAAAAGGACACAGTACAATGATGAAATGTTTTTAAAAGAAGAGGGAAAACATAAAATTGAGATATGTATATGTACCAATTCCCCCTCAGTAAATGCAATCATTATGTACTGCAAACGTATTAATAAAAATAAAAAGTTAAAAAAATTAAATTAAGCCAGGCATGGTGGCTCACGCCTGTAATCCCAGCACTCAGGAGGCAGAGGCAGGAGGATTGCTGAGTTCGAGGCTTCCCTGGGCTACATAGTAAGCTCAGAGCCAGCCCAAACTACAAAGTGAGACCCTGACTCAAAAAAAAAAAATTAAATTAAAAAATTTAAAAAGAAGAAAATAGAAAACTACACAATCATATTCCTGATAGGTGCAAAAAGTTATCAAGGAAATACTAGCAAATCAAACCCAACAGCATATCAGAAAGTTCATATACCATAATCAAATAGGAATTTTCTCATGGATGCAAAGATAGTTCACATATGGAAGTCAATAAATGTGATACATCAACAGAACAAAGAACAAAACCATGTAACTAACTCAAAAGAAGCAGAAAGACTTTGACAAAAGCCAATATCCTTTCATGACAAAAACAAACACGGTAAATATAGAACTAACATGCTACAACACAGTTAAGGCCACATAGCACAAAACCTCAGCTAAGGTTGTACTGAATGCAGCCAACATAAAAGTGTTTCCTCTAAAACTGGGAGCAAGACAACAATGTCCACTTTCCTGGTAGTTAACACAGCACTAGAAGTTGGAGTCGGAGCAACCAGGCAGGTGAAATAAATAGAGGAAGTCCAAATCACAAAGGAGGAAGTTGAATCATTCCTGTCTGCATATTGCGTATGACATGATTTGCTTTTTGTTTTTTGCTTTGTTTTGTTTTGTTCAGTATCGGGGATTGAACCCAGACCTCATGCCAGCTATTGAACTATATCCCCATCTCCTTTTATTTTATTCTGAGATAGAGTCTCATTAAAGCGTTCAGGCTGGACTTGAGTTCATAATCCTCCTGCCTCTAGTTCCAAATAGCTGGGATAACAGGCAAATACCACCACAGCTACCCTGACATAAATACACACACACACACACACACACACACACACACACACACAGAGTTTAAAATTTTAGCAAAAACGAAATAACTGTTAGACAGCTTGGGATTTAGCTCCAGTGGTACCATGCCTACTCTACACGCATAAGGGCCCGAGTTCAATCTCTGGTACCATAGGGGAAAAGAAAACAACTGTTAGAACCAATGAATAAGTTCAGTAGTATACAGGATACAAGATCAATATACAGCCAAGGGTGAAGGTGCACACGTGTAATTGCAGCATCCTGGGAGGCTGAGGCAGGCAGATCACAAATTCAAGCCCAGCCTGGGCAACTTAATGACTTAACAAGACCCTATCATAAAATCTCTTTAAAGTCACAGGATGTAACTTAGTATAAAGGTCTTGAGTTCAATCCCTGGTACTAAAAAAGAATTAAATCCAAATCAACAAGAGTTGGGGATTTAGCTCAGTGGCACCATGCCTGTCCTGAAAGCAAAAGGTCCTGAGCTTGATCCCAGGTGGGGCAAAAAGAAAATCATTTTAATTTCAGGGCCAGAGACTTAGCTCAGTGGTTCTGGTGCCTACCTTGAAAGTTCAAGGTCCCAAGTTCAATCGCTGGGACCACAAAAACCAATCAATCAGTCATCAATCAAATCCAAGGCAACAAAAGGAAGGAAATAATAAAGATTATAAATGAAATAGAGGTTACGAAAATAACTGATAAAATTATTACAACCAAATTTGTTTTTCAAAAAGATAAAGTTAGGGCTAGGGATTTACCTCAGTGATTGTGCCACCTGCCTAGCAACTGCAAGGTTATGAGTTCAATCCTTGGTACCACCAAAAATAAACAGGACCAGTGATTTAGCTCACTGATTCTGGTATCTGCCTGGCAAGTGCAAGGTCCTGAGTTCAATTCCTTGGTACCACATATCACAATGCCAGGTGGGAAGCAGAGGCAGGAGGATTGCTGAGAGCTCAAGGCTAACCTGAGCTACATGTGAGTTTGGGGTCAACCTGAACTACAAAGCAAGACTCTGTCTCAAAAAAAAAAAATTGACAAACATCTAGTTAGATGGACCAAGAAGAAAAAAGAGAAGTTCCTTTTTGCAGGGAATACTAGAAGTTAAACCCACAGCTTCACACTGAACTATATATTAATAACCCTGTTTTTTTTTTTGAGACAGAGTCTCACTTTGTAGTTCAGACTGGCCTTCAGCTGACTATGTAGCCCAGGCAAGCCTTGAACTCAGCAATCCTCCTGTCTCTGCCTCCTGAGAGCTGGGATTACAGGAGTGAGCCACCACGGCTGGCACTGTGGTGTGTGGTATTGATTGCTGGTGGGCGCGAGTCTCCACGCCCAACATTGTATGTGGTTACGGGGGATCGAACTCAGGACCTTGCACTTGTGAGGCAGGCGCCGGAATCTCTGAGCTAAATCTCCGGCCCATGACCCTGTTTATTTTGAGGCAGGGTTTTACTAAGTGGCTAAATTGCCCATGTGATCCTCCTGCTTCTGCCCCAGAGTGCTGACACTGCATCCCATGTGGCTTTAAAATGCTTCTTATCCTGCAGAACCAGGAGATACATTCCTATTCTCATTTCTGAGTTGTGTTGCTGGAGCTAGATATGTAACTCGATGGAAAAATATGTATTCTGCACATGTAGATCCTGAATTGTATCCCCAACTCTGCTTCAAAAATAATAATGCTGTTTAATTTCTACAAATTTGTGATTTTTCCAGTTTTCCTTCAGGCTGGCCTTGAACACATTATGTAGTTGAATGCTCTGTGAGCCTGTTGCCTCAGCCTCCTAAGTGCTGGCACTACTACATGCATGCAACATCATGCCCAGCTTTAGACTAGGTCTTTTTGTTCTAGGCTAGTCTCAAACTCTATGTAGTCCATGTTGGCCTGGAACTAGAGATCCTTCTGCCTCAGCCCCCTGTAGTGCTGGAATTGTTGGCATATAACAGCATGCTCAGCCCTAGTTTTCCTTCTATTATTAATTTCTAATTCCATTCCTTTGTGGTCAGAAAAGCACTTCTTTTGTTTTTGTGTTTTGTAATAAGGTGTTTCTGTGTAACCCATGACTGGCCAGGGACTTGCCAGGCTGGTCTTGAACTCAAGACTCAGGCTGGTCTTGAACTCAAAATCCTCTTGCCTTAGCTTTCAAAAGCTAGCATACTGAGGGCTGGGGATTTAGCTCAAGTGATACCGCACCAACCTTGGATGCACAAGGGCCCGAATTCAATCCCCAGTACTGCAAAAACAAACAAACAAGAAAACATGTTTCAAAAAGCTAGCGTACTGGGCTGGGGATTTAGCTCAGTGGTTCTGGCGTCTGCCTGGTAAGCACAAGGTCCTGAGGTCGATCCCCCGTAACCACATGCCACCATACTAGGCGTGGTGACTTACACACTACAATGCCATGTGTGGTGGGGCTCACACCTGTAATCCCAGCATTCAGGAGGCAGAGGCAGGAGGATTGCTGTGATTTCAAGGCTTGCCTGGGCTACATAGTGAGGTCAGGGCCAGCCTGAACTACAGTGAGACCCTGTCTCTAAAAAAAAAAAAGAGTTAGCATAACTGTACAAGCCTGTGCCACCATACTTGGCTCAGAGAAGACATTTTGTGTAATGATTTTTTTTAAGGGGGGGGTTCAGGACTTTCCACTTGCCAGGCAGGTGGGGTGCCACTGAGCTACATCATCACATCATGTCTGCTCCTTACTTTTTCTTTTTTTCTTTTTTTTTTTTAATTTGAGACAGGGTCTCACTTTCTGGCAACACTGTCTTTTATATTTAGTTGATTTGGGGTAGTGAAATATTTTTAATTTATTCTCACTTATTTTTGTGTACATTCTATAGCTATTTCCTTTGTGGTTACTATGGCAATTATATTTACCATACTAAAGTTATAGCCCTTCAATTTGCTTTTAGCTCACTGTACAAAAATTGACAGGGAGGCCAGGTGTGGTGGCTCATTCCCGTAATCCCAGCATTTGGGAGGTAGAGGCAGGAGGATTGCCATGAGTTCGAGGATTGCTGTGAGTTCGAGGCTTGCCTGGGCTACATAGTGAGCTCAGGGCCAGCCTAAACTACAAAGTGAGACTTTGTGTCAAAAAAAAAAAAAGAAAGAAAAGAAAAGAAAAAATTGATAGGGAGGCCCTGGAATTCTGGGTGGTCAGATTCTAGATGCTTCTATTGAGCCATCTCCTCAGAAGCCTCTCTCATCTCCTTTATTTTTAATGACACTTTTTAGGTTAGTCTTATTCCTCCAAGAAGTGAGGCCTTGAAGGGGATTAAGTGTGTGAGAATTTTACTGGTGAACATTTGGGAGAGTTGGGAGCGGCGTCTGCAATTCTATACTCTGACTCCAAGAAGCATCCTAGACAAGCATGTAGACTAAGGAAGGTTTGCTAAGGCCATCACGGGGTCAGGCAGGCTCTGTCTGCTGTTGGAGAAGTCCACTGTCTCCAGGAAGAGATTTGCTTTAGAAAACCTGTCAGGCTGAGTCGTCAGCCGGGGGTCAGATGTGGTGGGACTTTTCAGAGCAAAGTAATCTGGATCCTTTGTAAATTAGGGTTCCTGTAGTTGATCCCACTTTCTCAGTGTAACCCCTAGTCTATAAATTGTACAGCTGTTACCTTGGTTGGCCGTTACAATAGTCCTGTAACAATAACAGCCAGTGTTTATTGAGCACAAACACAGGGCAGGTATTAACATCGCCTTGATCTTCACTTAATCCTCCCAATTTTAGGAGGTAAATACTGTTTCTCTCTCACTCGCTCTTTTAAAGAAACAGGTGTGTGATTCTTCCCCCCACAATGAGAAGTCCAGAGGTAAGTAATTTCAGGTACAGACTGACACCTTTGGGACTTGACTGTGTCCCTGCACTCCTGGCCTTCTCTCGACCACAGTGGCCCACACTCAAAGAGAGGGAGCAGTGGAGGTGCGTACAGAACAGTGTTCCTTGTCCCCTGGGTGTCACTGTCATCATCTTCTTCTCTTCCTCCTCTCATTCCCCCTTTTTGAAAAACATCAAGGTGAGGAAGCCCTTTCCAGAAGGCTAGGTCGTATGGCAAATACTCTACCTCAAAGGAAACAAGTGGGCAAAGGGTTTGTGGTTTCAGCTCCCAAACTGGGAAGCAGATGAGGAAGATGTGGTTGTGAGTGACTTCTGGGTCGCAGCCAGCAGTCTGCTGCATGGCTAGAACTCTAGCCTCTGTCTACTTACACATGGAAAGTAATGCTGTTAGTTCCCTTTACAAACAAGGTGAGTGAGGCCTGGAGATCTCACCGGCTGGCTGAACTGGAAGTCAGGTTTTCTGACTTCAAGACACTCTCCCACCCCCGTGTCTCCAAATGATTTATGAAAATTAAATTTTATGTACACCATAAAGTGAAGTGTTTATTTGTATCATAATCATAAAGCTTCTTCTTCATCTTTTTTTTGGGGGGGGTATCAGGAATCGAACTCAGGGCCTCCCTCTTGACAGACAGATGCTGTGCCACTGAGCTAATCCCTGGGCCTAAATCTTCCATTTTTTTTTCTTTTTGGAGACAGGGGCCTTGATTTATGTAGTTCAGGCTGGTCCTAAACTCACTCTCTAGCCCAGGCAAGCCTGGAACTCAGCAATCCTTCTGCCTCTGCCTCCGAGTGCTAGTGCTAGGATTACAGGCATGAGCCACCACGCCTGGCATTGTGGAAGTGGTACTGATTGTTGATGGTCGTGAGTCACCACACCCGGTATTGTGGTATGTGGTTACTGGGGACTGAACCAGGGACCTTGCACTTGCTGGGCAGGTGCCAGAACCACTGAGCTAAATCTCCAGCTCTAAATCTTCAATCTTTATTAGTTTCTTTCTTCTTACAAACATGTCTGACACACTAAAAAAAAAAATCTCAATATATCTAAAATAGTTAAGCAAAACAAAACACACACACACCCTCCCCCCAGCACTGAAAGAGGCTGAGGTAGGAGGGTTGCAAGTCTGAGTCCCACATGGGTGATTTAGTGAGACCTTGACTCAAAAAAGGGTGAGGTAGAATATCCTTGGCTTTGACCCTCACTACAGGAGTGTGTGGAGGAGCCCTGGTTAGCAAGCTCTGCACAGTGGCACATACCTGTAATCCTATCTCCTTGAGAGGAGGAAACAAGATTGCAGGTTTGAGGTCAGCCTGGGCAACTTCTGACTCATAAATAAATCAATAGGGTCAGGGAAGTAACTTAGCCACGGAGTGCTTGTCCTGCATGTATGATGCCCCAGGTTCAATGCTCAGTACAGAAAAAAACAGAAAGAAAAAAAGTCAGACCCATTTAAAAGTTTTATTCCAGGGCCGGAGGGTTAGCTCAGTGGTTCCGGCGCCTGCCTTGCAAGTGCAAGGTCCTGAGTTCGATCCCCGAAACCACATACAATGCTGGGCGTGGAGACTCACGCCCACCAGCCATCAATACCACATACCACAGTGCAGGATGTGGTGGCTCACGCCTGTCATCCCAGCACTCGGGAGGCAGAGACAGGAGGATTGCTGAGTTCCAGGCTCACCTGGGCTACATAGTGAGCTCAGGGCCAGCCTGAACTACAAAGCGAGACCCTGTCTCAAAAAAAAAATGAATGTGAAGGGTCCGGAGATTTAGCTCAGTGGTTCCAGCGCCTGCCTTGCAAGTGCAAGGCCCTGAGTTTGATCCCGGCAAGCACACATAATGCTGGGCATGGTGACTCACGCCTGTAATTCCAGCACTCGGGAGGCAGAGACAGGAGGATTGCTGAGTTTGAGGTTTGCCTGGGCTATATAGTGAGCTGAGGGCCAGCCTGAACTACAAAGTGAGACCCTGTCTCAAAAAAAAAAAAATTTTGTTCCAGTATAATCAATAATCAATCATACTGCTTTCTTATTCTCTAGAAAATTCTATTTGGTTAATGTGTAAATTAAATGGTGCACCAGCCTTAACTGCATCCCTCTCCCCTACTAAGGTGGCATTTGGAGGCACCTTTGGGAAGCCTATTAGTCAACTGCTATTGTAATAAAATGCTGATTTATGAGAGGAATTGCTTGTGTTAGCTCATGGTCTCATAAGTTTCCAGCCATGGTTGGTTGGCTCTGTTGCTTGTGGCCCTGTAGCGAGGCAGTGCATCATGGTAAAAAAAAAAAAAAAAAAAAAAAAACCCTGCATACCTTATTTATAGCCTGGACGGGAGAGCAGAAGGGACCAGAGGGCTGCAGTCCCCCTCCAGAGAGTGTCCTCAGTGGCCCGAGGCCTCCCACTGGGCCTACCTCCTAAAGGTTCCACCAGGAGGCCCTGGGCTGGAGATTGAGGCTTTACTTAACAATGGGGCCTTTGGGGACATTGCAGATCCAAACTACAGCAGAAAGTAACCAGGTTTAAAGCAGTCATGAGAGATTGGTGCCTTTTTGTTTGTTTTGTTTTGGGGGTTTATTTTTTTGGTATCAGGAATCAAACTCAGGGCCTTGAGCCTACAATGCCCTTGTAAGAGATATCAGAGGACGCTGCCATATCGAGCACACAGTAAATGGCTTCCTGCAAGGCCCAAGACCTAAGTCCCAAGTCAAGCCCAGTCTTGACCTGGGTTTCCCAATCTGCAGAACTGTGTTTGCTTAAGTGGCCTGGTTGCAGCAACCCAAGCATGTGACATATGGGCGTACTGCCTGTCTACAGCCTCTCTTCATCCACAGCCCTCTTCCCCCCACTGCCGAATCTCCTCATGGTCATTTATAACTTAGTTTCAACATACTCACCGAACTTTTTTTTTTTTGAGACAGGGTCTCGCTTTGTAGTTCAGGCTGGCCCTGAGCTCACTATGTAGCCCAGGCAAGCCTCGAACTCAGCAATCCTCCTGCCTCTGCCTCCCGAGTGCTGGGATGACAGGCGTGAGCCACCATGTCCGGCCTCACCGAACTTTTGTCCTATACTCTTTCAGCCCTGCTGTGAGGCTGGGCTCACAGCAGGTGAGCCTGGCTGTTGAGGGCAACGAGAGCTGCGAGGCTGGGGTGGGGTACACCAGCGAGGGCAGCAGAGCAGGGGTGGGCAGCTGGGGCACACTGTGATGCTCCTGTTGGGTGCTGTTATGCTTTGTACCTTGATGGCCCCTCAAGCCTCATTCAGCCATAGGTAGGGCTTCTCCCGAGGTGATGAATGTAGAGTGTGATGCCAGCATTAAGCGGGTATGATTACCAAATCACAACATGTGGTTTGGCCCAGCCCTCAACCCGGTGGTCTGGATAAGGTAAAAGCAGTTAAGGGGTGGAGATTTAGCTCAGTGGTTCCAGCGCCTGCCTCCCAAGCGCAAGGTCCTGGGTTTGATCCTGGTAACCACATACAATGCTGGGCCTGGTGACTCACACCCACCAGCAATCAATACCACATACCACAGTGTCGGATGTGGTGGCTCACGCCTGTCATCCCAGCACTCGGGAGGCAGAGGCAGGAGGATTGCTGAGTTCGAGGCTTGCCTGGGATACATAGTGAGCTCAGGGCCAGACTGAACTACAAAGTGAGACCCTCTCAGAAAAAAAAAAAAGCAGTTAAAACTTCCCATCGCTTTTGTTGCCTTCTGGCTGCCATGAGCCAGACGGCCTCTAGGTGGCCTTTCTGCCACACACCCTCCCTTGGAGCCAATCGGTTATGGACTGAAACTTCCATGAGCTGTAAACCAAATAAACCTTTTAGCCCTTTCACGTTGGCTGTTGGGTATTCTGTCACAGCAACAAGAGAAAAGTAAGACAGACAGACGCTGACCTCTGTTCTCAGGGCAACTGGAAGTCTCTGCAGGGTTTTGAGCAGAAAGGTCCCCACGTCTGACAGTTTTAAGGTGAGAAGGGGTGGCAGGCTCCCTGAGGAGGCAGCCCATTCACCCAGGAAAGAGGGCGCAGGTCAAGTCCTGTGTGACGAGAGTTAAGAAGGCGAGAGACTGAGAAGTCAGGGGTTACTGAGGGCGGTAGGGCTGGGAGGACGGAGCAGCTGTTGCAGAGCAGGGAAGGCTGTGGGAGCAGCAGGCCCACTGCAGCTGCCCTATTAACCCGTGCATCGGGTCAACCTCCACGGGCCACGGACCTGCTCTTACCAGTAGCCTCCTCATTGCTTTCAACCCCCTCTTCAGAACTCTTGGCTTTGATGCTGACTGGACCATTATTTATTTCGCTCTTTAGTATTCTGGGCATGCCATATCAACTTGTCATCTTTTTCTGGTCACTGCCCTTGTTCCCCATCCTTCTCTTCATAGATAATCGACTGGTATGATTTCATCCATGCCCAGAACCTCCTGATAGCCACCAAGGAAGTGCCAAACATTTGGCCTCAGCCTGCACTTCACTCCTTGGCTCCAAACTGCTTCCAGCACACTCACGGGATGCCCCCAGGCACCTCAAACTCCTCCTCCAAGGCTGAACTCAGGGCCCTCCCAACCCTGTGCATTCTCTACTCTGGCAAAGGACACAGTGTGCATCAATTCCCTCTTCATTCCTGCACTCCACTCACTTCGGAAAACATCTCTGGGCCTTTCTGCTGTTCTCCCAAGTCGAGGTCTCATCAGAGGTCAGAGGTCCTAGTCAGAGGTCCATTACGTGGACCTCTGTAACAGTGACCTGGTCAGTCACTTTTGTTCTCATCCAACTTTTGGCCTCAAAATAAAACACTCTAGGGCTGGTGATCTAGCTCAGTGGTTCTGGCGCCTACCTTGCAAGTGCAAGGCCCTGAGTTCGATCCCCTGGTAACCACATACAATGCTGGGCGTGGTGACTCACACCTACCAGCAATCAATACCACATACCACAGTGCCAGGTATGGTGGCTCATGGCTGTAATCCCAGCCCTTGGGAGGCAGAGGCAGGAGGATTGCTGAGTTTGAGACTTGCCTGGGCTACATAGTGAGCTCAGGGCCAGCCTGAACTACAAAGTGAGACCCTGTCTCAAAAAAGCAAAAACAAAACACTCTAGAGTGAAATCTGCTCTAATAAAGTAACTAGTCCCTAGCATCAGCTCGTTGGCCCAGATAGAGAACAAAACCAGTGCAGAAAAGGGCTGTACAGAGCATGTGACAGAGGCTAAATCCTACTGGGCTAGGGACAAACACAAGTCAGCAGTCTATCTGCTTCTGTAACATTCGGCAGCCAGGGCAGCAAGGATGCAGGGAGCCCCTCCCAGGGAGGCAAGGGTCCCCTCTCACAGAGGCAGAGCCCTCAGCCAGACTGCCCTTCCCCAGCTACAGTCCGGTCTCACCACTCTGAGGTGAGGATAATCCTTCCTCTAGAAACTTACTAAACCTATCCTGCACTACTTAAGCCTGACTGCCTGTCTCCCCACATGCAGTCTCCCTGAGGGTGCTCTGTTAAGTAGCTGTGCTCTTCCCCGCGATGGGGATTAACCCCAAGCCTTCATACTGACCTTCAGCACTTTTTTTTTTTTCTTGAGGCAGGGTCTCACTTTGTAGTTCAGGCTAGCTCTGAGCTCACTATGTAGCCCAGGCAAGCCTCGAACTCAGCAATCCTCCTCTCTCCCTCCCAAGGGTTGGGATTACAGGCGTGAGCCACCACGCCCGGCACTGTGGTATGTGGTGTTGATTGCTGGTGGGTGTGAGTCACCGCGCCCAGCATTGTATGTGGTTACCAGGGGATCGAACTCAGGACCTTGCACTGGCGAGGAAGGCACCAGAACCACTGAGCTAAATCTCCGGCCCCCCATCTTCTGATCTGGCACCTGCCTTACCTGTTCTCTCATCACTCAACCCACGACGCTCCTTCCCGTGGAGTCCTCAGTGGCAGTTTTCTCTTCTCCCATACCTGAAGTATCACAGTGCCTGGTGGTGGATTCTGTATTCTACCTCCGCCACTTCTAAACTTTTCCTCCTAAGTCCTTTAAAGTCCAACTTCTTTAAAACTTCTGCCTCTGAACTCAATTCATCCTGGGTCACCAATGTCATCATTTCAGTATCCACTGCTTCAACCACTTGTGGCAGTTGCCAACACCCACAGAAATGCTGTTTAACGCTGTGGCCCATCTCTGACCTTTCCTATCTCATCAGTTTCCCCCTTCCTGCCTACCTCATGCATAGTTGTAACCTAGCTTTGTAACTAGGACTAAAAAATGCACCTCAGCACAGCCCTAGGGGCACCTCACACCCTCCCGCTCCATGGAGCCCACCCTAGACCAACCTGTCACTAGAGGGAGCCATGATTTTATCTGCCCATTCCATTGCAAGGTTCAGCCCTGAACCTGGGGACAGGAGGGCAGATGCTGGGAACATAACCTTGTGTTCAAAGTCTGCGCCGTTTCCTCCCTTCACTTGGCATGTACTTCTCTATGTGCTGGCTAACCTGTTCTACGTGTATTCACTTTCATATTTGAGACTACACATTTTTCTCTTTAACCTAGCACCCCTTAAAAGCCTTTCTTCCTTTCCAACACCCAGCAAATAAAAAACAAAGACCTTTTAACTGGAATACACCAAAGGTGATAACATTCCAAGATGAAAAATTGTCTTTAGCCATCTTTCAATAACAGGGTCTTTCCCAGAGATCTTTTCAGGTCCTTGATACTACCATACAAAGGTGCTTCTGTGGAAATACGGCTTAGACAAGTTTTAGTGAATTCTAGTGCATCTTTGTTGTCAGCAGTTTCCTTTCCAATCCTTTCCTATTTTTCACTGCACTAAGACAGTGATGGCAAACTTTTGAGACCCAAATCAAGCCCATACCCACTTATTTATGGCAACGTGTCAATAATGCAATTAAACCTAAACACTGAGGTTTTAGTGAACAAACACCTTAACAGTTAACACATGCACAATAGGCCGGTCCACTGAAAGCCCTGCAGTACATGCCCAGTAAAAACCATGACAGCAAGGACCCTTAGTTTACCTGCAAGGCAGCAAAGTCTTAACATGACAGCACCAATTCCTTCCCACCTTCCCTTGCTCCCTGCTTCAGGAGTTTCCAGGAATTAAGGCTCTCAGTGAAGGCTGGGAAGGCAGGCTCAAGGATCCAGACTAAAGGGGATTTGCCAAATAAGGAAGCCTCTGTCGCTGTCACTGCTTCAAAGCAGAGCCCACCCTCTGCAGTGTAGCTACCTAGGTGTGGGACAGCCGCCCACCTCCTGCTGAGTGGCAGCCAAGGATCTCTCCTGCTCTGAAATTCTCACAATCCTAGAGTAAAAATAATCAATGAACATAAGGTACTTAAAAATATACGCAGGGTTATTTGAAACACTGGTAACAAGATGTATCTCCCTTAACTTCTCTTCACTTTAAACACATTTAACAGTAGCTGTTTAGCCAAAACTGCCAGCCTCTCCACTTCCACATAACCGTCTTTGTTGCTTTCCCTGCCCCTGGGACAAAACACTGGACACCTACAGCTTTTGAAAGGAAAAGCTGCTGCTCACCTCATGGAGGTCAGGAAGCAAAGAATCCAAGAGCCAGGAAAGGAGGAACCCTTCCCCAGTGACTCACCTCATCCAACCAGGCCCACCTTCTAACCGCACATTTGGCCAGTGCCCCGTGATTTAATCTTTCAAAAGGGTTTGCCTATGAGCAAGACTCTTGGAACATCTAGATGTAAACCGTAAAAATAAGCACAACCATCCACCAGTAATGCTCAAGGCTTTTCCACTGTACTTCTATCAACACTGGATACACCAGAAATCACCAGCAAGGCACAAGCACTACAAGTACACTTCTATAACACCATGGTGTAAAAAACTTGGCGAGTTATCAGTTTCTCTACACAAAGATTTGGTCCCAAATTGATTTATAAGACTTTCAGCAGGGCCGGAGATTTAGGTCAGTGGTTCTGCCGCCTGCCTAGCAAGCGCAAGATCCCTGGTTCAATCCCAGTAACCACACACAATGATATATTGGGTGTGGTTATGCTCACCAGCAATCAGTATCACACCCCACAAAGCTGGGCATGGTGGCTCACCCCTGTAAGCCCAGCACTCAGGAGGCAGAGGCAGGACTGCTTGAGTTCGAGGCTTGCTTGGGCTACATAGTGAGCTCAGGGCCAGCATGAACTACAAAGAGACCCTGTCTCAAAAAAAAAACTTTCAGCAAACCCTAATGGAAGTCAGTTCACATGCCCACTCCACTCATTAAGTCTTAAGTCCACTGGGATCTGTTCGATGAATCCTGAGCACTTTCTGGAAAGAGGCACACCACTGCCTAGACTCACACAGCAAAACATGGCCTCTACATGTGCCACGCCATCCTACACCACAACCCCACTCTCTCCTCTGCTTTGAGGCAGACCAAGAGGTGCATGCCTGCAATCTCAAGCACTCTGTAAGGCTGAGGTGGCAGAATCTTTACAAATTTGACCTGAGGCAATTTATCGAGACCGTCTCACCTGTTCCTGGACAAGCCATTTTTAATCAAATACTATAGTAGCTGATTACTCTAACAGTGCAGGCCAAAGATTATCAGTATTAAACATCCAGATAAGGCTTGAGATACACGATGTTGAAACTACAAAAATCAGAATTTCAACATCTGACCAGCCTTCTCATAGCTATTAGCTCTACCAAAGAATTAGACAAGCCAATCACCAGGGGGTACACCTGACTACTCCACAGCAGGCCCCTGCAACCCACAGCTGAAATAAAATTCTAACACCTGGAAGGCTCAGTCTATGCTAGAGAACACCCCCTCCCTTTACCACTGCTTCCCATCAGAAGACCCCTCACAAAATTCTTACTATCATTTTTACGCACAGCATTCCTGACAGATGAGCTAATCCTTAAAAATGAAAAACAGGCCATTTATAACTATGTTAATTTCTAATTTTCATTACACATGCACAAAAGAGGGTTACAGATTCCATAGCTATTTTTCTTGATGGGGATTGTGTTATCTGCACACTGATTTAAGCTAAGAGTCCTAAGAACACTGAAGGACTTGCTAAAACAATCCACAGAAATATACACAAAGACAATTATTTAAGACCTTTATTAACAGGTGCTTGCAGTTTGTTGACTTTTTTGAAAAAATCAAGCTGTAAACTTTTATTACAAATTAAAAATGAAGTTCTTAAAAATCTCAACTTGACCAGATATGAAACAATTTAAAAACCTTTAAAGGTGTATTGAGAAAAACCAGGCTTTTTTAAAAAACACGTTTGTCATTACCAA
>PVIC010044126.1:0-15010 GCA_004025085.1 Thryonomys swinderianus
CAATCCCCTTGTCTCTGCCTCCCGAGTGCTGGGATGACAGGCGTGAGCCACCACGCCCGGCATTGTGGTATGCGGAGGCGTTGATTGCTGGTGGGCGTGAGTCTCCATGCCCAGCATTCTATGTGGTTTCCGGGGATCGAACTCAGGACCTTGTGCTTGCGAGACAGGCGCCGGAACCACTGAGCTAACCCTCCGTCCCTGCAGTGCTTTCTTTCATGGAGCTACCAACCGTGGACTGAACTGTGAGCCAAAATAAATCTTTTGTCTCTTTAATTGTGAGCATCAGGGATTGTGTTAGTGATGAGCAAAATAACCAAGACAGATTATGGTACAGAGAAGTGGAGTCATTGCTGTGACTGTACCTGACCATGTGGTTCAGAAAACTTCAGAACTGGTTTGCCAGAAGAGTTTGGAAAAGTTTGGAGATGTTGGCTAGAGAAGCAAACTTAGACTGTTAAAGGCAAGCTTGATGGGAGATTCTGGTAGAGTTCAGGAAACCAGAATGTTGATATAAATGTACATAGTAAAGACCAGGCTCAGGAAGTTTCAGGGAACAAGGGCTCCACTGATAGTTGGACCCAAGACCACATGTGTTATGCTCTTACAGAAAATTTGTCTACAGTTTTCTCTTTCCTGAGACTTTGCAGTAGATTTAAATTAAGGGCAATAGACTAATCTGACAAGAAATTTCAAATTTCAACCTAATTTGAGGCTATAGCATGGACACTGTTCGGGGCTGAGCATCAGATGTATAGTGAAACTCAAGAGCAAAAAAGCCTATTTTAAAGGTTTTCAATTTTGCCAAAAAGAAAGTACCTGCAAGGATGGAGCAGAAGATAACCTGGTTGCTGAAAACACAGGAATTAAGAAGAAGCAAAGTACTTAAGTTCAGAACAGTAGGATAAATGCCTTAAGGGCACACAATGAACCAGTAATGACATAACCTTCACAGGTTCGAACTGCAGAAGTGAAAGACTGCTTTGAAAAGAGAGCCCTGGGCACAGTGCTCCAGAACAGCAGCCAGAGACAGGATTCCCTGGCTCAGTCATCTAAGCACTTAGAATGCTCTGCAGTCATGATAGAAGGAAGCCCAGTAACTGTTCAAGCTGCAGGTAGACTGGCATCATCCTTCTGGTGCTGGTTTTACCAAAATGCAGAATGCAAGAGTTGAGAGTCAGGAGGGCTTCTGTCCACATTTCAGAAGAAGGTCTGGGAAGCCAGGCAGTGTGCCCCTGAGACGGCAGTATATGAAGTGTGACAGTGAAATCAAAAGTGCATTTGAGACACCAGAAATTTGGGGAATCCAGAAATGTGGAATGTCCGAGGGAAGCCACAAGGAATGAGCAAAACTAGTTCAGGAGAAAAACCACAAGGTCTAAACCACCAGCAGTGTCATAGGAATAGGGTGCCTAAGTCCTTTGGAGTTCACATTTCATGGTTACAACTTTCCCCGTGTATTGGACTTGAAGGTACAGGATTTAATGTTCGCTTTGTTTGGTTTAGGTTTTGCTTTGGTCCATTGGTTTCTATTCCCCTCTTTCTGCTTTTGCAATGAGAATGTTTACATTGTGCCATGGTATATCAGCAGTGTTTAACTTTCTTTGTTTTATAAGGGTTCACAGCTAAGAGTTTATCTTAAATCTCAGAGGAGTCTTCAGACTTTTCAGCAGTGCCAGAACTGCTAGGACTTTGGCAACTCTTAGAGATGGACTCAATGCATTTTTCATGAAGAGATGTGTATGAGTCTCTGGGATGAAATTTGGACATCTAGATGTCCCCTAAAGCATCAGGTACTCATGGGCAGGACTTTTTGAAGGTGATTGGATTGTGGGGGCTTGTAGCTGACTTATAACTGCTATTAGGCAGTGGGTTCTGGTCAGAAGAAGCAGGTCGCCAGGGACATAGCATGGAAAGACTTTTTTCCTTCCCTTTACTCTCTACTTTCTGGTTGCCATAAGGTGAGCACCTTTCTTCCACTCATGCTTTTCCATCGTGCTGTCCTTCCTTTGAGCTGGCTGACTATAGATTGAAACCTCAACAAATGATGAGCCAAAATAAACCTCTTTTCCTTTAAGTTGTGGGCATTGGGTATTTTGTCCCAGCAACTAAGGATGTAACTAAGATGACACAAATGCATCTATACATATATAAAGCACAGATATTTTTAAAATTTTGTGTTATTTATTTTTAGCTAGAAACAAAGATATCTTTGGTCATCTTAGGCATCGTATATAGAATCTTTGAAAGCTATGCCTTTTTTTTTTTTTTTTTTTGAGACAGGGTCTCGCTTTGTAGTTCAGACTGGCTCTGAGCTCACTATGAAGCCCAGGCAAACCTCGAACTCAGCAATCCTCCTGCCTCTGCCTCCCAAGTGCGGGGATTACAGGCGTGAGCCACCACGCCCGGCAAAGCTATGCCTTTTTATAGAAGAGTTTTGTTCAGCAAGTTTCTCTTCCATGCCAACTCTGTAATTTCTTTTGTTCTGCAGCTCATACATAGCCGGAGTTTTTTGAGTTGACCAGCTGGTCCTGTCTAGCCTGTTTGAAAGAATAATTGTATTACAGACTGGAGTGAGAAGATTCCCTACCTGGAAACATTCCTGTCTCTTCCCCACCTCCTTTCCCCTTATAGAATAATTTAGATGAGGAGAAAGAGGGTAGAATTAAATCTTGCAGACTAGACCAGTAGTTCTGAAGCTTGGCTGTAGGTGTTTTCTAAAATACAATTAAATTTTGTTTTCTAAAATACAATTAAATTTTGGGTGTCCCCACACCAAACTATCTGGATTATTGGGAGGGGGTCTGGACTTTTAACAGTTTCCCCAGAGGATTTATGTAGCTATCAGAGTACTGTGCTTTAGATCAGATCAGTGCTAGTCTCAGGTGAATTTTCACCAGCTTGTGAAATAAGAAAAATAAAGATCACACAGTGTTTTTCATAAAATTAAATTTACTCAGATTAACATATTATCCTTTGCATTGAAGGGAGGCTTTCCTATTTTTTGTGTGTGATTAAATAGCCTTTTATAAAATGATGTTGGTAAGGATATTTTATCATCCTTCCCATTAAAAATTATAATCCTGGGCTGGAGATTTGGCTCAGTGGTTGTGGTGCCTGCCTCGCAAGCACAAGGTCCTGAGTTTGATCCCAGTAACCACATATAATGCTGGGCGTGCACGCCCACCAGCAATCAATACCACATACTGTAGTGCTGGGCGTGGTGGCTCATGCCTGTAATCCCAGCACTCAGGAAGCAGAGACGGGAGGATTGCTGAGTTCGAGGATTGCCTGGGCTACATAGTGAGCTGAGGGCCAGCCTGAACTACAAAGTGAGACCCTGTCTCAAAAAAAAAAAAAAATTGTAATCCTGTGTTTTCCTCAAACTATTTTTAAAATTTTTATGGTTTATGAAATCCTTGGAGACTGTGTACCTTTGATCTAATCATTTTTAAAAACTGTTTTTAACTACATAGTGAGCTCAGGGCCAGCCTGAACTACAAAGCAAGACCCTGTCTCAAAATAAAAAAAGAAAAAGAAAAAAAGAAAGAAACTGTCTTTAAAACATTTTGAAAACAGGCCTATAGAAGGTCTGAAGCCCTTGGGGCTGCATGAGACTCAGATTAAATGGAACTTTGTATGTTTATGGCAGTGGTAATAATTTATTTAGATTTAAATACACTAGCAAGTGATGTGAGCTTTTTTAAAAATTTTCCGTCCAAAGACTTCAACAGTCCTTGTCTTTTTTGAGACAGGGTCTTGCTTTGTAGTTCAGGCTGGCCCTGAGCTCACTATGGAGCCCAGGCAAGCCGCCACGAACTCAGCAATCCTCCTGTCTCTGCCTCCCAAATACTGGGATTACAGGCGTGAGCCACCACGCCTGGCACTGTGGTATGTGGTATTGATGGCTGGTGGGCGTGAGTCACCACGCCCAGCATTCTGTGTGGTTACCGGGATCGAACTCAGGACCTTGTGCTTGCGAGGCAGGTGCTGGAACCACTGAGATAAATCTCCGACCCCAACAGTCCTTTTTTTGAATAACATTTTTCTTCAGTGTAGCTCCTTACTCCAATTTGCAGTAACTGAGGAAAACAAAATCAGAGTTCGGCATCATAGCCTTTTTGGAAATAAATTGAGTAATGGTTAAGAGCATGACATCAGTTTTGGTTTAAGGAAGACCTAAGTTCTGGCACTTACTAGGTTGTACCTTAGGCAAGTGTTCAATGATCGCCAAAAGACAGAAAATTCACTAGAAAACATCCTATCAGTCATTACCTTATAGGATTATTGTGAAGATTAAAAGGATGTTAGTGTAGTACCTAAAGGAAATATAATTTTATTTTTTCTCTTTCTCCTTGGTTTTAGGTAGATTGCTTGTTTCCTACTTAGGTGTCTAACAGGGCCATCTCTTTCCCTTAGAAGTCTCAGGGAGCTTATCTTAAATGCTTTCTTAACTTATGACCCGCTTGAGTTTCATTCTTATAATGTACACATAAAATCCTGACTTTTCAGTTGTCTACCCACAAACACACAATATCCAGACACTTAAATTTTATATGAGATAGTAATTTACTGAAAATTGGGGGGGTCTTAAGGCAGTGGTGGCAAATTTTTAGAGACAAGTGCCCAAACTGCAACCCAAACCCACTATTTATCACAGAGTGCCAACACTGCGATCAAACCTGAGGTTTTAGTTCCAGAAAAAAAAAAAAACCCTCATATATTAACATCATGTGTCTTAAAAGAAAAATATAACACATATGCCATAGGTTTGCCACCACTTTCTGAAGGTGTAGTCTGTATTATGACCTTTCACTCTCTGAAACACACCACACTGACTTAGCTCTCTCCTTCCCTGTTTGTCAGGACTGTCCTCCCACCAGCGAGAGAAACACATCCCCTTCGCCTAGGGAACAGCTTTGCCGGGCACCTCATAGATTTGTTGACATTTCCTCAACAAATTAACTTTCCAAGAGTCTTTTCCACTCAAAATATCACCCTTCCTGAAAATACTTCTATCTCCTTATATATGTATTATGTATGAGTTTTCTGTACATATTTATGCTGCTTGGCTTCCTACTCCCTATATTGATTGCTATGGTAAAAGAATATTTTCCCCCAAGAAATATATCAAATGAAATGGAAGCGGTCCCTTTTGGTGATCTTTGTTGGACTCCCTGGTATAGGTTTCTTACAATTTAGATAATCCCACTGTGGGAAGCTTTAGAACATGAGAGGAATGTTATAGCTACCTGGTTTTAGTAAGTACTACAATAGTAAACAAGATCACATTAAAAACTTCCTACAAGTAAAGATTTCCCCCCTTGAGTAATTTAACCTGTCAAAAACAGACTCCAGAATCAAGTTGTCACTAGCTGTGGGGAAAAACTGTTCAGCCACAAAACATCCAGAGAACTAAACAGCATCCCCTACTTCATGGGAATATGTTCGTCTCCTGTAGCTACTGTAACAAATTATCACAAAGAGCTGGCATAAAACACAAAATTGATTTGTTCACAGCTCTGAAGCCAGTAGTCCAAAATCAGTTCATGAGTATGACTGTGTTCTCTGTGGAGACCCCAGGTGAGGATCTGGTCTCTGCCTTTCCACCTGCTGGTGACTGCAAAGCTTAGTTAAGTTGTGACTGCCTCACTCTAAATCCAGGCTCCTTCTGTCTGAAATCTTGTCCTGCTTTTCTCTTGTAAGGATACTTAATTGTTAGTCTTGGGGCCCATTTGGATGATTCTGATTCATCTCCTTATCTCAGCGTCCTGGATTTAGTTATACACCAAAAGACCCTTTTTCCAAATAAGGTAGACTTCATAGGTTCCAGAGATTAGGACATGAACTTACAGAGCACATAGGTGGGCTTCCAGTCAATCCACTGCACTGGAATCCCATCTTGCCTTGTCCTTCTCCGATTGAGTTTTAAAATGTTCACACACGTCAGAGCTGGGTCTCCGGCCTCTTTCATCTCACTTTGTTCTTTCTCTGTAGGCAGCATCTTCTAGTCCCAGGATTTCAGTTACCATTTATAAATAACTACTCCAAATTTCTATATTTAGCCAGACCTCCCCTTTTCTGGATGCATATAGCCAACCTACTTATCATCACCATTTGAGTGTTTTGGAGGCACTGCAAACCTAACATGTTCAAAATAGAACTCATCATCCTTCTTCCCCCACCCCCATCACTACCAAAGAAAAGTTTGCTCTTCCCAGAGTTGCTTAGCTCAGTGAATGACATTACCATCTACTCAGGCCTAGTACCAAAATGATCTTTGATATTTTCCTCACCTGGGCTCCCCACACCCAGCTTTCTACCAAAACCTCCTAAAATCATCTTGTAGTCCATCTTCTCTTACGGCCGTCATTGTGACCCAGCTAGCCACAGCACTTTCACCTGGATTAGAACATTAGCTGTCATACTGGTCTCATCTGTTAGTGTCCACTCTGTTTGCCACAGAGCAGCCTGAATAATCTCAAGACATAATTTGAATCATGTTGTTATGCTCTGGGCAGCTTTGTGCAGTGGCTCTCACTACTTTTAGGATAAAACCAAAAATCCTTTGTGTGGTCTCTGAAGGTCTTGTATGATCTGGCCTCATCTGCCTATTCAACCTCATCTCTTCCTTATCACTCTACGATTGGAGGATGCCTGACCAGTTACTGGCAGATGCCTGATCGCCTCACTGAGGGGACAGAGGAGGATGGAAGAAGATACAAAGAATAAAGAATTGTGTATTACTTGGGGTGGGGGGCGGGATCTGATCCTAACTCTCCTTAGCTAAGACTGCCTGATCTTAGTTATTTCTTTTCTGGCTAAGTCTCAGTCAACATTTATTGTTTATACAACGTAGCAGTGGACATAAAGGCAGATATAAGAAATAGCGGGACTTAAGGAACTAATGAGCCAGGCTGTAGCATGGAGGAACAACTACATGTTTGCAAAGGACAGATCACAGTTAACAAGTCATCTGTGTTGTCTTGAAGGTTGTAGTTAACAAGCCACCTCCATTATCAGTGATCTGGGAGAATGTCTGCCCAGAGTTACAGTTCTTAGCTGTCATGTCTTCTTGCCATTAGAGATGTCTTAGCACCGTCAATCGTTGTGATCTCAATTGTGACCATTGGCACAGGAAATTCTGTCTCCATATGCTAGCTTAATCCAGTGCTCATTTGGCAAGTCACACACATTGACTTGTATCACTCACAATTTTTTTTTTTTTGAGACAGGGTCTAGCTTTGTAGTTCAGGCTGGCCCTGAGCTCACTATGTAGCCCAGGCAAGCCGCCGCAAACTCAGCAGTCCTCCTGTCTCTGCCTCCCGAGTGCTGGGACTACAGGCATGAGCCACCACCCCCGGCACTGTGGTATGTGGTATTAATTGCTGGTGGGCGTGAGTCACCATGCCCAGCATTCTATGTGGTTACCAGGATCGAACTCAGGACCTTGTGCTTGCGAGGCAGGCGCTGGAACCACTGAGCTAAATCTCCGGCCCTATCACTCACAATTTTAATCAATAGTGAGTTTATAAGCCAACTCAATATTTTAAAGTCTGTTCACTGCAGTTTCAAGCTGGTCTCTTGCACCTAATTTTTACTCCCCCAAAGTTCTCTCCAGCTACTGAGTCTGCACATTTTTCTTCCCTTTGTTTACATTTGCTTACATTTTTCAGAAGCCAGTAAAAATTTGCCCACTCTAGGATTAGATGGGGTCCTTTTGTAGTTTTCTCGTAGGTCCTTTTACTTCTTTTATAGCATGAATCACAATTACTTTTAGCTATTTACTTGTTTTTCTGCTTAGAGACTGTAAATACCACCAGGGCAAGGGCTAGATACCTTGCCAATACACCAGTCATATAATGCCTAGTATAAATGGCACACAGGTATTAATGAATGAGTGGGTTGATTTAATGACTTGAGTTGCTAAGATGTAATGAGAAAAAGCAAAACCTCATTAAAACTATCATCTATGACCTTTAATTTTTAAAATGGTGTTAATTAGAATGGAGTAATGAAACTGCCTGTATTAATAACAATAGTAGATGCTAGTGTTTAATGTCTTTTTCCAGTTAATTCAGTAAGAAGTCCTAAATATGCTTTACAGTCATGATAACAGTTATCATGGAGACAGTATGGGTTTATAGCTTCTGAAAAACCTCACTTAGGTTCAAACAGCTCATTTTTAGTATGAGCACATTGAGTCTGAAAGCCATGGGTGTTCAAAGTGTTGAACCGATGAAACATGTATTCTTGAAATATCTTAGTTATATTATCCCTAAACAACTTGTCCCAAAACTTAGGAATTAAAGTAACAAACGTTTATTATAGCGTATGTTCTGTGGGTCAAGAATCTGCAAGCAGTTTAGCTAGACGCTTCTGCCCTAGTGGCTTCCGTGAAGTTGCTTTCAGGCTCCTGTTTTCATCTGAAGGCCTGACTGTAGGAAGGTGCACTCTAAGCTCATATACATGGTGGTTCATTTCTTTGTCATGTGGCCCTGTGGCATAGCCAACAATATGGCAACTATTATTCCTATTTACAAAACCAGGCATTTTTCCTGAAAATGTTGAAAGCTTTGGACATTTGTTTTTTCACTGTACTAGTCTTTTATGGGGGGATTTGCCTTGAAGTGGTGAGGATCAAATAAAATAGTGATTGAACTGGTAAAATGGAATGGCTAGAGAAACACTGTGCTGAAGCGTGGTAGATAGTAAGCTGTGGAAGATGTGGGCATAGAGAATATTAATGAAACTGGGAACAGGAGAATCTGAGACATTAAAGGTGAGGGTCCTATTTTACTTTATGTCTCATCTCCTTCATGTTGAAAACATCCATGTGCCTCCTTGGAAGTTGCCATTCTCCAATGAAATCGTCCTGATCCCCACCCAGAATACTGAAAGGATTAATGAAATCAAGGAACACTAATTATCAGTTCACTCTTATCCTGTAGGCCCATAAACAAATCTTAAACTATCTCAACAACACAAAAGAATTTTGTAATCCTGGAATCTGGTACCCTTCTTGGTCTTACTATAACACATATGAGTGGTTTTCCTAAAATGAGGTTTAATAGATTATGTCCCTTAAATGACAGCATAGTTAGGAAAGTATTTTATTAACTTTTTAAACATTATACAATTGTATATAGTTGTTGGATTAATGCTGTTTGGAGAAACCAAACTTTCTAATTGGAGGACAATTGAATGATATAACACACAAACCATTTTCCTAGTTAACAGTACCATATGTGTGGTTTTCGTTTATGACGTATTTGCCTTAAGTTTAATAATCTTATGATATTGAAAGAAAACATACAGTACTTAGTTTCTCCTGTCATATGTTCACAACAGAGATCACTTCTGTGATCCCAAAAGGTGTGAGGTTTTCTCCCACCAGCAGACAAGCAATCCAGCAGATGCCAGTGGGGCTTGCTTTTTCTAGTTCAATCTAATTCTGATGCTGTTTGCAAATTCCACAGAATGAGAGGTTAGTCCCAACCAACTGGCTCTCACTTTAGATGCCAGTCTAGGCCTTTGAAACTTCTGACCAACTGATTTTCAATTAGGATTTCCACAACCCCATCCTTGGGTTTAATTAATTTGCTAGTGTAGTACAAAGAACTCAGGGAAAGACTATGTTTACTAGTTATCATTAAGGAATCTTAAAGAATATAGATAAATAGCCAGAAGAAAAGACATAGGGTGAAGTTTGGAAGGATTTGGGGCCCATGAAATCCCATCCCAGTGGAGTTGGGATACACCAGCCTCCTGGCACATGGAGAGGCTCTTGTTCTGTTCATCTTCCTGTAAACCCCAACATGGTCAGCTGTGCAGAAGCTGTCCAAACTCAATCTTTTTGTGTTGTTGATGGGTTGTTTTTTGTTTTGTTTTGTTTTTAGACTTCATTGCATAAGCATGAGTAAAGCATGGATAACAATGTAGCAAATTGATTGGGCAAGAAGCATGTGACCTCATGCTAATAGATGGGGTGGGATGACCAAGCAAAGCCTGTCTGTTGAGATTCTTTTTTGCCTCTCTCTGGAACATTCCTCTTCCCTGCTATGATACAGGACCCTTTCTAAAGAGAGGTTCTTGTGATCTACTATCATACAAGATAGGTATGAGAATTTCTTTAGGGCCAGCTCTAAGACAGAAGGAGGAGTAGAGATTATAGTTTTACTTCCTTTTAACTCTCATGAAAAACAAATTACAGGTTTTTTGGCACTTTAGAGATAAAAAGTGGTTTTTGTTTTGCTTTTTGCGGTACTGAGGATTGAACTCAGGACTTGAGCTTGAAAGGGAGCTCAGTGCAATACCAGCCCTAGAGAGAGAAATTGAACAGGTAAAGGAGAGGGAGGAAAAGAGGGAGAAAGGGAGAGAGAGAGAGATAAAAAGGAAAAAAAATACTTTCTTTCACCTCTGTTGTTGAAGTCATTCAGAAATAACGAACACTATGAGAATTATGAACCAGGAACTGTGGATGAAACCAAGAGCACACATAAAATCATAGGTAACACCCCCATGGTGAGTTTATGTTAATTTTCTACTCCCCTTCTCATGAACAAGTACATCCTGCAATTTGCTCTCTCTGCTCCACCTAGCTCTTAAGTCAGCAGAGTTACTCTGTTTTTTTCTTTGTCTTCTTCTTTTTTTTCCAAACAATCATGTGCAGTCAGGATTTATTTTTTGGATGAAGGCAGATGTTTTAGAAAACTGAGCCCTGATTCTCTGTGGGTGAGTTTCATATTGCCAAGCAGAAATCACTATGTGGCTATAAACAACTCCCAAGTAGGTTTTGGGAAATATAGTACAATGTAACCTGCTACCCAGCAAAGTTGAGGACCTTTAAGACTCTGCTGAGGAATAACATGCTTACTTTTGTTGAAAATAGAAGTAAAAATAAAGAGCTGTACATTTTAATCCTCTGCTTCCCTAGCAATATGTAATTGTTACTATGTATCTATGTGGAATAGACATTGATTACTTTTGATTCTATCAAATTAAACAGATATTTCATACTAGATGGCCTTTTTTTTTTTTTTTTTGAGATAGGGTATCGCTTTGCGGTTCAGGCTGGCTCTGAGCTCACTATGTAGCCCAGGCAAGCCTTGAACTCAGCAATCCTCCTGCCTCTGCCTCCCGAGTACTGGGATGACAGGCGAGTGCTGGGATGACAGGCGTGAGCCACCACACCCGGCACTGTGGTATGCGGTATTGATTGTTGGTGGGCGTGAGTCTCCACGCCCAGCATTGTATGTGGTCACCAGGGATCGAACTCAGGACCTTGCGCTTGCGAGGCAGGCGCTGAAATCACTGAGCTAACCCTCAGGCCCTAGATGGCCTTTTTAAATCTATGATAAATTAAATGGATTTTGTCTTAAATGAAATTCTTTTAGACCCAATGAATTTTCCCTTTATTATTTATTCTTTACAGTTTACAATTCTGCCTTGTCTTTTTATGAGACTACATTTCTGATGTGCATCCAGATAAAGAAATTGCAGAAACCTTAAGCTAAAACAAGTTTTTAGTTTACCAAGAAGCAGATAAAAACTTTCAAGACTGTTGAGTAGATAGAAACAAGAGGAAAATAATATGTTAAAGAATACTTAAACAAACCTCAAGGAGAGTTTGGGTGGGGATGGAGTTGTGGGAGAAAGGAAATGGGATAGAGAAAGTTGCCAAAGCACAATGAGACCACAAGTATTTATGGAATTCTTAATGCTATACTGTTACAAAATGTATACATGTCAGTCTTGTTTTTCAGGAGTTGAGAATCTAATTGGAAGGGAAAACATGCACATAAAACAGAACAATTAAGTAGTATTAACATTGGACTCCCAAGGTACAATTTAAAGAAGGAAAGGAGTAAAGACTGGGGTGTTTTTTGAAGAGTAGTTAAGATTTAGACAAAGAGCAGCTACTACAACAAAATGACATTATTCTAAGTGGTAACAAAAGTAGCAAAATATAATTAGAAGCCAAAATAAAGAACTTTTAATATATATGCTCCTTTAAAAACCACAGACAAGCATACACAAGTTGTAGACAAAAATTAACCTTGCAAAAACTACCACTAAGAAGTTAAGCAGATGTAATGAATAGATTTATTGTAGTTATAAAATTTGGTAGCTGGGGATAGTGGCACACACTATTGGGTCAGGTGGGTAACCCGAGCACATGGAAGACTGAGGCAGGAGGATCATTGTGAGTTCGAGGTCAGCCTCAACTATATAGCAAGACCTTGTCCAAAAGTAATTAAAATTTAGTTGTAAATTATTTTTAATTATGGAAAATGTAATAACAGTTCTTACAAAAGATAAGGAAAAGTTATGTATATCAGTAGAAAAATGGCCAGTAAAAGAAAATCTCAAATATACAGTATTCAGCTTTAGCAAAAATCAAAGAAATTTAAACAAAATATGCAGATTTTCTCTTAAGTGACTAGGAATGGTTTCTAAAATAATATACTCATGAATATAGGGAAACAGGCACTTACACAATACCACTGGGAATTAAATTCTTACAGCAGAGTGGTAATAAATCAAAAGCCTTCAAAAAAAATGAACACACTCTCCAATGTAACAGTTCCATTTTCAGGAGCTACCCTAAGGAAGTCATTAGAAAAGAAGAACACAAGAAATTCATCCAGGCTTTGTAATCCAGAAATATTGGACACACTCCAAAAGATAGTATGGCTATATTAACAGAAATGAGAAAAAGCAATTGGTGGAGCATCATGTATCAAATGATCGTGTTACTATTAAGAATGATTACTTGGCTGGGCCTGGTGGCTCATGCCTGTAATCCCAGCACTCGGCAGGCAGAGGCAGAAGGATTGCTGAGTTCGAGGCTTGCCTGGGCTACATAGTGAGCTCAGGGCCAGCCTGAACTACAAAGTGAGACCCTGTCTCAAAAAAAAAGAATGGTTACTTGGGGAATGTGTGGGTAGTATCAGTATCTCCATACACACTGGGGTGTTGGGAAGGTTCCCACATTGTTAATTGTTCTGAACTCTAGAGAGTGGGATGAGTAGTGACTTTTTTCTTCTTTTTGCTTATCAATGCAATGATCATGGTTTGTTTTGGTTTTTTTGAGACAGGGTCTCACTTTGTAGTTCAGGCTGGCCCTGAACTCACTATGTAGCCCAGGATAGCCTCTAACTCAGCAATCTTTCTACCTCTGCCTCCTGAGTGCTGGGATTACAGTGGTGAGCCACCACGCCTGGCACTGTGATATGTGGTACTGATTGCTGGTGGGTGTGAGTCACCACGCCCAGCATTGTATGTGGTTATCAGGATCGAACTCAGGGCCTTGTGCTTGCGAGGCAGGTGGCAGACCACAGACCTAAATCGCTGGGCGTGGTGGCTCACGCCTGTAATCCCAGCACTCAGGAGGCAGAGACAGGAGGATTGCTGAGTTCGAGGCTTGCCTGGGCTGCATAGTGAGCCCAGGGCCAGCCTGAACTACAAAGCGAGACCCTGTCTCAAAAAAAAAAAAAAAAAAAAGACCTAAATCTCCAGCCCACGTGTGTTATTTTTAAAAATAGATTTTAAAGAAAAAAATTTGAGAATGAGAATAAGGATCAGGTGGTCCTTCTAATGTTTCTTAAAAATACACTTTCCTGGCCTGGAGATTTAGCTCAGTGGTTCCGGCATCTACTCAACAAGCACAAGATCCTCAGTTTGGTCCTGGTAACCACATACAACAGTACCGTGGTGACTCATGCCCATCAGCAATCAATATCACATGCCACAGTGCTGGGCATGGCTGCTCAGACCTGTAATCCCAGCACTCGGGAGGCAGAGGCAGGAGGATGGCTGAGTTTGCGATTTGCCTGGGCTACATAGTGAACTCAGGGCCAGCCTGAACTACAAAGCAAGACCCTGACTTGAGAAAAAAAAAAAGAGAAACAAACAAAATATACATTTTCCTCTTCCTATTTAAAAATTAAGAAAAGTGTTCTGATACAGTTGTAGAGGGATTTGGCATTGGGAAATTGCTGCCCTCTACTCCACCTTACTGCTCTTATCTAAAAAAGACTATGCCTATCCATTTTTTAATCCCTTGAGAATTTAAAGCCTTCTAATTTAAAATCTCTCATTTATTGAATCTTGAAACTATTTTCTTTAGTTTTGAGAATCAAACAACTGAGATTCTGTTCAGAAAGTCCTTGCTACACCCATGATTTAAAGTTTCACTTGTTTTGTCTTCCAGCAGATTGTTTCTATTTTAACATTTAGTTCTTTGGTCTACTTTGATTTTGATTTAGTAGATGGTGAGAGATAATCTTCTGCATGTGGATAATGAAATATTACATTCATTACATTTTTCCCATACCATTTCTAAGGAAGCTATCTGTGTGTTTTTGCCACCTTTGTCTAAAATCAAATAGTTTCATGTACTCAGGGTTGTTTCTGTATTCTCTCTTCTGTACTGTTGATCCTCAAGTCTGTTTTCATGCCAGTACCATGCTCTTTTTATCACATTAGCTTTGTAATACTGTATAACTGTAATACTGTATAACATTATATATAATACTATATAACTTCAGGTCTGGAATGATGATGATGCCTCCTGCCCTGCTCTTTTTTTTTTTTTTTTTTTTGAGACAGGGTCTCGCTTTGTAGTTCAGGCTGGCCCTGAGCTCACTATGTAGCCCAGGCAAGCTTCGAACTCAGCAATCCTCCTGTCTCTGCCTCCCGAGTGCTGGGATTACAGGCATGAGCCACCACGCCCGGCTGCCCTGCTCTTTTTATCCAGGATTGCTTTTGCTATTCTGGGTCTCTTCTGGTTCCATATGAATATTAGGATTGTTTTTGCTAGTTCTGTGAAGAATGCTGTTACAGTTTTGATAGCGATTGCATTAAATTTATCAGTTTTGGAAGTATGGCCTTTTCTTTTTTTCTCAAGACAGGGTCCCACTTTGTAGTTCAGACTGGCCCTGAGCTCACTATGTAGCCCAGGCAAACCTCGAACTCAGCAATCCTCCTGTCTCTGCTTCTTTTTTTTTTT
>PVIC010044127.1:0-10000 GCA_004025085.1 Thryonomys swinderianus
CAGCAGTCTTATTACATGTGAACATGTTAGAAGTGCACAATTCTCAAAAGAAAAAAAAAAAGAAATGCACAAATGCTCAACCTCAGTCTCCTGACTACATTTACAAAATCAGAACCTGCATTTGAATGTGATTCCCAGGGAATCCTGCTCATTCTGGTTTGGGAAACCCTGCTGCAAAGTCCTCAAATAGTTCGGTACTGCCTGAACACAGGATGCCACGGGAAGGAACAGTAAGAAGCACAGCTCCAGGGGCCTCTCCAGCACAGGTACCTAAGCAAGCACTGGGGTCTTACCCTGAAGCCAGAAGAAGCTACCTCAGAGCTTAACTGCAAACAGGAAAATGACATGATTATGTTACCAGGGACACCAGGGCAGGATAAGGAGAATTGAAGGACAGGGTACTGATTCCAGAGGAGGTCCATGTCACAGGACTTCATCATCTGTGCAATCAGTAAATGAAGGGGCAATGAGATATGAATGAGAGCAATAAAGCATAAAGATCCCAAGACTATTTCTGGGAAACAGATACAGTGAAAGTCACAAAACAAGAACACAGACCAGGGAAATAGCTCAGTGGTGCTGCCTCCAGCCTGGCAAGTGCAAGCAAGGTCCTGAGTCCAATCACTGCTTCTGCAAAAAAACAAAGGCTGAGGATTTAGCTCAGTGGTTCCAGCATCTGCCTGGCAAGCACAAGGTCCTGAATTCAATCCCCTGGTACTAAATACCACAATGCCAGGTGTGTTGGCTCACGCCCATAATCCCAGCAATCAGTACCACATACCACAATGCCAGGCGTGGTGGCTCACACCTGTAATCACTCAGGAGGTAGAGGCAGGGGGATTGCTGTGTATTTCAGGCTTGCCTGGGATACGTACTGAGCTCAGGGCTAGCCTGAAATACAACGTGATACCCTGTCTCACAGGAAAGGAGAGGGGAAGGAAGAGGAGGGGAGGGGAGGGGAGAAGAGGGGAGGGGATGGGAGAAGAGGGGAGGGAAATCATAAAACACATCCTTCATATAATTTTATGCAGACACTAGGTTTCCAGGCTGTTTATGAACTAACAGTTAATGTCACAGAAACTAATTAAGCACTTACTATGGATCCGGCCCTATATTAAGTGCTTCATACAAATAATTTTGAATAATAATATTGACACACCATTATCGTTTCCATCTTCTACCTTATGTGAATTGGATATGATCTAAATTGAGACGCTGCAGTCCAGACCTCTAAGTTCCAGACCATTACCTCCTCATCTTTCCACTAGTCTCCAAAGCACTTTATCTATACGTCGTTCAGTGTCAGTTTCTCTCCAATGTTAAAACCTACATATCCATCAGATTTTAGGGTCTGGGGACAAGGAAGGTTGACAAAGTCCGTGCCAAATAAGCTTCCCTAGAATCTCCCCCCACGAGGACATTTATTCACATTTCATCCTCAGGGAGAGTTTAACTTGCCTGTACTCCCTCAGATCCCAACAAACTGGGCCTTCCATGTGTTCACTTATCCAATGTTACAGGTCCCACTGTGACATTTCCAAATCACTCCACACTTTCATACATACTGAAAAATGTCATTCAAGAACACGCAGACAAAAGCCCAAACTGACTACAGTCAAATGTGGAATTTTAAGCTAACTCCGGCTCACCCAAAACTCCCAACTCATCCTCCCCAAACGCTAAAGCTCAGTTTCAACACTAGACGAATGCTGATCACGAACAGTGACTCCACGTGGGTCAACAGCAAGACAGACAACTGTAGGAAGGAGGATGGCACCACCCCTCTCGAGCATCTTTCAAAGTCCCCTCAGATACACTGGTCCGTTGGCAGCCCGAGGGCAGAAGCCAATCCCGAGGTGGAGACAAGCAGAAACGAAGCCGGAAGCAACACCTGCCCGCAGCCGCGACCTTGCGAGAGAGCTGAACCCTGTCACCCGCAAACCTCCTAAGAGCTCTGTTCTGGGTAGCTTGGCCCTGGGGCGCCAAGGAATGTAGAGAAGTCCCCCGGGCCGCGCCCCCGCCAAGGCCGAAGATCGTGCTGCTGCACTGTACAGGAAGCCCCGCACTCACCCCGCAAAGGGCTGGGCACGAGCGGCCGGCAAAGAGGCGACGAGGGGTCGGCCTGAGCAGCCCGCGAGGAGGCGCAGCGACAACGGGAGGCGCGGGGACACTCCGGCGCAGAGGAGCCAGCCAGCAGGTCGCAGAAGGGCTGCCATGGCTCGCTGGTCGCCACAGCGGACGCACGTTGTGCTAGAAGGCCAGGAGGAGCACGTGACGGCGGGGTCACCAGGCGCGGGAAAGTCCAACGGCCAGGCGCGCCCAGCGTGGGGGAAGAGGGCTGCTGTCCGCCACAAGATGGAAAAGCTAAGGTCTGTGGCCATTATAGGAGCTTCATTATATGATCTGTTAAATATTACTGATGGCCGTATTATCTAAAGTGTTTATTTTCCATCTTACAGCCATTATCTGAACCTATTCAGTCACTTTCTCCCCCGCACTCTTCAGTTGGTAGAGTCGCCAGAGGTCGACTCCGCCCAGGTTAGCGCAAGGCCTCATGGGGGGCCGGCTAGCCGGAACGCCGAGGACACTCGATTTAGGCCGACTGTGAAGATCTCTGTTCTGTTTCCCGAGCGCCACTCCTCCCTCTGAAGTTCATTCAACCGTTCTTGCGCAGCCACCAAGTTCCTGCCGCACTTACTGTTAAAAAAGGGCCGCAATTCTCAGAAATTCGGACCAGAAAACGTTGAGGACTTTCACCTTGTGCTGTGCCCTCCCCAACATTAAACACAACGTGACTTCTCTCAGCTGGGCCTATGTACAGTGTGAAGGAATACATTGCAGATCTAACCAGAGTACGTATTCAGTGCCTCATTTTGTAAAATAGATGAATGCTAACAAAGATTTCATAGTTTAAGACTGGAATTGAACTCTTTCTCCTTCTTGACCCCTCCCCACTCTACCTTTCCCTTCAGTAAAATGCACCAGCGAAGTTAAGGGTGCTGCCTGGACCGGCATAAGTTAAATGCTCCTAACCTTCGCCGGGACTGAGTACTGGAGGGAATCACTGTGTACACGTGGGAAGCCAGGAACAGGCTGGTCTCCACTCCCTCTTCAACTTCATGACCGTGAATGTTCATATTTTACCCAGGAAGCCTCCCCACCGTAATTTCCCACTGGTTTTATATGTGGGAACAGCGAGATCGAGGACCCTCGCGGACAAGAACCTTTTACTGTAGCCCGATCACATCTCTCCAGTGCCAGACACGCAGGATATTGGTTGCATTACATCTTTATTGCATTGATAGGTATTTGGAGGTTATCTACCTCACCGGCTGAAATCCAGCCCCCCACCCCAACAGGTTAAATAATTTAGTCTGAGTTCTGCTACTGAACGTTGAAGTATAATTTGTTTATTCCGTCACTCATCACTTACTTTTTTTTTATTTTTTGGAGACAGGGTCTCGCTTTGTAGCTCTTGCTGGCCCTGAGCTCACTACGTAGCCCAGGCAAGCCTTGAACTCAGCAATCCTCCTGCCTCTGCCTCCCAAGTGCTGGGATTACAGGCGTGAGCCACCAAGCCCGGCACTGTGGTATGTGGTATTGATTGCTGGTGGACGTGAGTCACCACGCCCAGCATTGTATGTGGTTACCGGGATCGAACTCAGGACCTTGTGCTTGTGAGGCAGGCACTGGAACCACTGAGCTAAATCTCCGGCCACTCATCACTTACCTTTTGAACACATATTATTTGCCAGGCACTATTTGAGATCCTGATGGTATAAGAACAACCCAGGCTAAAATCTAATGAAACTCTCCAAGGTTTAATTTGTGATGTAAAATAAGTCAGAGCAAAAGGATACAGTGGATGAAGTGAGGGATGAGTTGCTATTTTAAATTGGATTGGGGTGGGGACCTATAAGGAATTAGCATCTGAATGAAGGAAGAAATTTCTAAACTGTATGTAATGCTCTTTGCCTGTAGTCCCAGTGTGCAAAAGGCTGAGGCTGGAGGATTCTCATGAATTTGAGGCCAGCCTGGGCTACATAGCAAGACCCTGTCTTGGAAAAAAAAAAATCTGGAGGACGGGGGAAAAAAGGAGTGTTCCAGTTTTATTTAAAAACACATCAAGGGCCCAGAGATTTAGCTCAGTGGTTCTGGCGCCCACATAGCAAGTGCAAGGTCCCTGGTTCAATCCCGGGTAACCACATGCAACAGTACTGGGCATCGTGACTCACCCCTACCAGTACCACATACCGCAGTGTGGGGCATGGTGGGGGCGTGGGGGCTCATGCCTGTAACCCCAGCACTCGGGAGGCAGAGGCAGAGGATTGCTGAGTTTGAGGTTTGCGTGGGCTACATAGTGAGCTCAGGGCCAGCCTGAACTACAAAACGAGACCCTGCCTCAGAAAAAAAAAAAAAAAAAAAAGCACAGCAAGTATCAAAACCCTGAGCCAGGAACAGGTGCACTCATTCAAAGAATGGTTAGAAAGAACACTGGGTGAAAAAACTGCAGACGGTACAGGGTGAATATGAAGGTTAAAGAGGTAGTTGGGAGCCAGAGTATGTTGGGCATTTTAGTGGCCTTCAGGACTTTGACTTTTATATATGAAATGGGGATCTAATAGAAAGTTACTGTAGTTAGCATGTTTGCGCTTTTTTCCTTTGTACTCCGGGCCACCTCAAATGCACCAAAGCCTCAGTATTAGAAGCATGCACCATCTAGCCAGTTTTGTATTTGCATTGCTCTAGGCAGTCTCACTGTTTGAAAAAGAGATTTAGGAAGAGGAGAGTAAATAAAATTAGGAAGAACAAAAAAGCTGGTTCTTGCAATAGTTCAGCCCAGGGCTAGTGGTGATTTGGGCTGGGAAGTGGCAGGCGAGATGATGAGAAAAGTTAGATTCTCACTCTGTTTACAGAGTAGAACCAAGAGGATTTATTCTCAGTTTGGCTGTGAGGATGCAAGTCAAAGATGACTCCAGAGTTTTTAGCCTGAGCAACTAGAAAGATGCAAATGGCACTGATTTAAATACGGAAGACTAAGGAAGAAGCAGAAAGGTCAAATAAAAAATGTTCTGTAACAGTAAACTTGTGCCTATCAGACATGCAAGTGTCAAATTTGAATACGGGGGTAGCTAGGGGACAAACGAGGAAAAGTCTGAGTTATACATTTGAAGACTTAAAACTGTCAAAACAAATGGAACCATTTAGGAAGAAAATGTAGGTAGTAAAGAGATCTAGTTAAAAAATTGAGTTTGTACTATTTCAGTGGAGGCTATGTTGATGAAAATGTAACAGACAAGAGGAGATCCAAAGGTTTCAAATAACTGAGTGAAAAAAGTCCTTCAAAGAGAGAACGATTAACCACATAAAATGATGCTGTTCTGGTAAAACAAACATTCTACACTGAATAGGATTGACAAATCACAGGTCTTGGTGAGCCTTAGAAGAGCCACTTCCATGACATGTTGAGTCAAAAGATTGATTGAAAGCTGGATGTGATGGTGCAGCCCGTAATCCCAGCCTTGAGGAGGTTTAAGCAGAAGAATCACAAGAGTTCCAGACCAGCCTAGGTTATATAGTGAGTTCAAGGCCAGCCTGAACTACATAGCCCAGTCTCAAAAAAGAAAAAAAAAAATTAGATAAGTTTAAGAATATGTGGAAGGAGAGGAAGTGAAGACTTTGAGGACAGATATCTTTTATGAGAGCATATTAGGCGGGAGGGAGCACAGAAATGAAGTGTCTCTAAAAGAGGGATGGAGTCATTGAGAGGTTTATTTCATTTAAAAAGGGAGAAATCATACATTTGGTATTGATAGTCATCCATGTGTGACTTTAAATTTTAAAGCTTAAAAATTTAGAAGTTTTACATTCAATTTCTCATTTCAAAAACTGAAGACCTCTAGTAACTAGTAGCTGCCATATTGGGCAACAGAGAGAACATTTCCATTATCAAAGAAAACCGTGGGAGTGAAAAGTACAGTAGGGAGTGCAAATTGATCATGTAGGCACCAGGGGAGAAGATCCAGTACAAAGGAAAGAGTTTGCTTTTTCCAGAGTGCAGACATTCCAGGCGTTGTCAGGGAAAGAAGACAAGCCGGGTGGAAGCAATGATGAGAAACAATAAATGTATAGGTGTTCACTTGGGTTTTTTAATTTTTTTTATTTTTTTTGAGACAGGGTCTCGCTTTGTACTTTGGGCTGGCTCTGAGCTCACTGTGTAGCCCAGGCAAGCTTCAAACTCAGCAATCCTTCTGTCTTTGCCTCCCAAGTGCTGGGATTACAGGCGTGAGCCACCACGCCCGGCACTGTGGTATGTGGTATTGATTGCTGGTGGGCATGAGTCAATGCCCAGCATTGTATGAGGTTTCCAGGGATCAAACTCAGGACCTTGCGCTTGCGAGGCAGATGCCGGAACCACTGAGCTAATCCTCCAGCCCCCACTTGGTTTTGTTTTGTTTTTTGTTTTGTTTTTGAGACAGGGTCTCACTTTGTAGTTCAGGCTGGCCCTGAGCTCACCACGTAGCCCATGCAAGGTTCAAACACAGCAGTCCTCCTGCTGCCTCCCAAGTGCTGGGATTACAGGTGTGAGCCACCACCCCTGCTAGATGTTCACTTGTAACTCTGAAAACCTTATTTCTCAGCCAGGCTTCTCTCACTCTTAAAGTCTGAAGTCTGTAATAACTACTAAGAAATTTGCCTGTGCAGTCATTTATCCCCTGATGAATTAATTCATTCACTATTTATTGGACTCCTACAATCTTCCAGGCAGCAAATTTTTAAAATGCTGGAAAAAATAAGCTAAGCAAAAACAGGAGAGATTCTTATAGATACTTAAGTAACTAGGCAGGTATACATCAAGTGATCACACTAGATGAAGAACAGGTTCTGAAGGAAAGAGGCAGGATTCCATAAGAGACTACCTGATCTAGGAAATCAGAAATTATTCTTCTCCATGGAATACAGGGATCCTGAGGTTCAGGTTTGAAGGATATAGTTAACACATGCAAAATGTAGGTACGTGTGTATATGCGGTATATAAAAGAGAAAGGGTAGGTGAGAAAGTGTTACTGTTTTTTTAGTTCAGACTTCCTAAGATCTTTACAGGTTTCTTAGACATACTCCAGAAGCTGTGTCTAGGTGAAGAAACATACAAAATGAGCACCCTTCTTTTCTCCCATAACTTATTCAACTATACAATATACTCAAATACTGATTAGAAAATAGCTGAGTGTGGTAGCACGAGCCTGTAATCGCAGCATGTGGGAGGCAGGAGGATCACCACAAGTTCGAGGCCAGCCTGGGCTACATAGTGATTCCATGGCCAGCCTGCACAAAACAAGATCTTCTCTCAGGAAAAAAACAAAAGGGGCCGGGAATTTAGCTCAGTGGTTCTAGCATCTGCCTCGCTAGCACAAATTCCCAAGTTAGACCCCAGGTTACCACATAACACAGTGCTGGGCATGGTGCCTCACACCTGTAATCCCAGCACTTGAGAGGCAGAGGCAGAAGGATTGCTGAGTTTGAGTCTTGCCTGGGTTACATAGTGAGCTTAGGGCCAGCCTAAACTACAAAGCAAGACCCTGTCTCAAAAACAAAGAGTTTCAAATTTTTGCTACCACTATAATGAACCACTTTTTAAATTTATAGCCCAGCTTTTTTAGATAACACAGGAATGTCTTTGTCTCCAGGAGAGCTGTATGAAAACAAGACTATGTAAAATCCTGAGATTGATGCAACCTTCTGACCAATGAACCTGCATTGCTCAGAATAGAAAATTCATGTAATAAGACCCTGACGCTGTATTCTTCACCTTTTATGTAGCCCCTTACCCAATTATGTAATTCTATGCTCATTGTGCCTAAATATGGAGTAATTTAAGTGCCTCATATCTATAACCACATCTCCTTTCTTAGTTTATTTAAGACCCCTACTTTAGTTGGTGGGGGCACTAACCCCTTTGGAAGGAATTCCAGGTTGGTCTCAGTCAGCAATAAATACTTTGCCTCCAAAACTCTGAGTGTGTCTTCTGTTCTCCTGGACTGTTTGATTTATTTTCTGCTATTTCAGTACATACCTGTAGTCTCAGCTACTCAGGAGATACAGCCAAGAAAAACCAAGAGTGAATTCACCCTGGCCAATTTAGACCCTGTCTCAAAATTTTAAAGGGGGCAGCAGGGAAGGGTGCTGACTTTTTTTTGAGACAGGGTCTTGCTTTGTAGTTCAGGCTGGCTCTGAGCTCACTGTGTAGCCCATTCAAGCCTGGAACTCAGCAACCCTCCTGTCTCTGCCTCCTGAGTGCTGGGATGACAGGCGTGAGCCACCACGCCCAGCACTGTGGTATGTGGTATTGATGGCTGGTGGGCATGAGTCTCCACGCCCAGCATTGTATGTGGTTTCCAGAGATGGAACTCAGGACCTTGCGCTTGTGAGGCAGGCATCAGAACCACTGAGCTAACCCTCCAGCCCCAGGCTGCTGACTTTAAAAAAACAATGTTTTCAAATTGTGGGACATTTCAGAGTTTTGAATTACAGGTACTCAACTAGTAAAATGTATTCAAAGAGTTTAAAACTCCATAACTCCAAAGTCTAAATCATCTCTGAACCCAAATTTTGGATAAGGAATCCTCAACCTGTGTTATTGTTGTTGCTTTTTTTGTGATCAACTCTAAATTTCTTAAACCTGAGGGTTTCTCCAGTCTCCCTTTAGGTCTGAGTTTTTTTGTTTGTTTGTTTGTTTGTTTATTTTTGAGACAGGGTCTCGCTTTGTAGTTCAGGCTGGCCCTGAGCTTACTATGTAGCCCAGGCAAGCCTCAAACTCAGCAATCCTCCTGCCTCTGCCTCCCTAGTGCTGGGATTACAGGCGTGAGCCACCACCCCCGGCACTGTGGTATATGCTATTGATTGCTGGTGGGCATGAGTCACCACGCCCAGCATTGTATGTGGTTGCCCGGATCGAATTCAGGACCTTGTGTTTATGAGGCAGGTGCTGGAACCACTGAGCTAAATCTCCAGCCCACCCCTTTTTTTCTTATAATAATGTGTAAGACTCACAAAGAATTAGGAAATACAACTTATCATTCAAAACTGTTGGCCTTTTTGGAATCTCCTCCAGTTTTCACACAAACACATTTAAAATGGTGTTAACTAAGAACCAAGTGATTGCCTTAAGTTTAAATGTCTATTTTGCTTAATGTTTAGCTGTGATTTTTTTTTTTTTTGTCTTAAGGCAACTTATCTGGTGAATTGAGGGCTTCTCCCATCTGTGACTACATTTTTCATATCCAAACTTATTCATGTATATAATTCCCATTTATTCAAAAGACTATTCTGCTCAGACCCTTGTTTGCATACAGCCCCAAGATTCTCAGCACAAATGGAGGTCCATTCGTCACCGCTGCACCCTTCAGCAACACTTGTGCCAAATGACGATTCTTTCTTGAGCACAAAACTGGAAAGATAGATGCAGGGTCATTTACTACAAGAAAGTAACCCAGGCTGGCAACAACAGCTTCTTGCTGATATCTCTCTAGTGTTTTCATGTGTGAAGGCTAGAAAGTTTATGTGTTACCCATAGGGCACATAGTGTCTGGATAAATCAATATAAAATGGTAGTCAAACATAATTGGCATGAGTCCCTTCAAGACAGGAAATGGTTATAATCCTTATAATAGCTGAAAGTAGCTGGGAATGTCACTCAGTCGCGCCACACCTGCTTGGCAAGTGCAAAGTCCTGGGTTCAGTTCCCAGTGGGGGATGGGGGGCTCACAGAGAGCTGAAAGTAAAATTCAGGAAGTCTTTACTGGATAGTCATCATTACTTGCTAAAATTTGCCATGGGTTTCTTAAATCTCCTGGTTAATTTTTTTTAAGGAACTGGAAAATGTATTTTTCTCTAAGCATATGTAATGCTTCAGTCTAACGTGTGTCTTTCTGCAGTGTTAAAAAGTATTTCCTGTAGACAGCTTTATGCAAGTTCCCTTCTTATAATTTTGGTTTAACTG
>PVIC010044128.1:0-15150 GCA_004025085.1 Thryonomys swinderianus
TTTTGATCATTCTTCCACGAGGGGTTTTCTTCCAGTGCTAACCATCACTGGTTAACACTTCACATTCACATGATCTGTGTGAGGCTGTGGTCATTGCCTGGGGGCTTCATGCTTTGGTTAGGAGTCAGGGAAGCCATATCATGGGGCTCACATGGGCCCCTCTATAGGTCTTTACTGGAGTTAGTTTAACCAGAGCAGAATCCTGTAACCTCCTCATAAGGGATCAGCCTGGCTCCTGGCATCCTAGAGACTGAGCTGTAGAATGTGGGGTGTTGGTGATGACTGGTCCTCGCTCCCACTCTCTCTCTAGTAGGCTCAGAGCTCGGCCCCAGGCCCAGCTGTATCAGACACCCCAAGTCCAGACCCTCTCCACTTTATATTTCAGGGGAGCAAAGATCTGTTTGTATAGAGGAGGGATCTGAGATCTTACTGCTCCTACAGCCAATCTCTGGAACTGCACTTCACATTGGAATTCCTGGGCCTCTCCGGATTCTTGCGGCTCAATCCAGCCTGCATCTCATTAGGGCTCCTCACTCAGCCAACACACAAGGACGGGCCTTTCAGCTCTTTCCAGCAGGGCCAGTCACCAGGCAGCTATCCTGTCCTCAGCTCTCACCATGTGGCTGATATTTCTTACCTCCCTCTGTGTTTCTCACTGCCTTTGTGTGTTTACTCCTTTTATTTATTTATTTTTTAAATTTCAACATGGTTTTGTTTTGGGGGGAAGAGCTGAGGAGAGGGGAGGGATTAGGAGATAACTGCATGTATGCTTCATGGAACTCCATATCCGAGCTCTCCTTGAAAATGCTTTGGTTTGGTTATTCTAAGATAAAACAAAATCACTCTGTGAGACAAAATCATCTGCTGCCCAAAGTGGCCAGAAGGGTCTTTGCTCTCCTACAGAGGACGGAGAAACACACGGCCACCACCTGCTGCCTCTGGGAGGTTCTCAAGGCCAAGAGCAACAGCCCTTGGTGGGGCTTCCAGAGTCCCTAAGGATGGGGCTCCCAAATAGCACCACTATTAAAACCCACGATACTGCTATTGTCAGGAGAGAGCTGCTCAGCAGCATGAATCGTCCCTCAATGACTTTCTTACCCCAGGAAAGTTCGTATTTATCTACTCATCTATGTGAGAAATTAGAGGAGGATCAGCTCTGTTGGGAGTGAACTTCCTGTTTGGAGTCCGACCCTGTCATTGTCCCAGGGCCTGCTTTTCGGGCTATAGTCTCATCCTGTGGCAGTCACATACAGAAAGGCAAAGGATTCAGGTGAGTATGGGGTACGTGTGTGTCCTAGGTTATTTTCATAAACAGAAAGGCAAGCAATCGATTCACTGTTACCTAACTGTGGAAGTGAATCATACTTTACGGTTACACAAAATTCCTTTAGGATTTAAAATTACTTTCCAAGCAAACATTCTCTTGATTTTATATAAAGACATGGAATACTCACAGACCTGCTGAAGGGTATTCAAAAGACACCAGTAATTGTTTGTTTGGCTCTTTTTTTTTTTTTTTTTGGTTACAGGGTCTCACTATACAGTTCTACTGTACTACTATGTAGCCCAAGCTGGCCTTTAACTCGAGGGGATCCTCCTGCCTCAGCCTCTCAGATGCTGGGATTACAGACCTGTGCCATCTCTCCCAGCTAAATAATTTTAAAAGTCTGACATCAATAACAACAGACATTTACCGGAGAATTCACTGCTTTCTTTTAAGTATTTTTAATTTTGAGCAGGATGATCACTTCGCAACTTAGCTTCTTTTGACATTTTCCAGTTTAATGCAAAAGAATCTGGAAATATAACAGATTTGAGGCATAACATTTCTGTTCATCACCAAATGAACATCTAGCCTACTTTTACTTTTGTCTTTTATCCTTATTATCTCATTTTAAAGAATCAGGTCAAGACTCTTAAATGTCTTTTGAGATATACAATGTGAAGCCTACAGGTAAATAGGGAAAAGGCTGCACCTACCTGTTGAAATACCAAGCCACCACCGCCCCGACGATAGTCATTTGCTGGCATGCCAGGATGAATTCGCTAGTCCAAATGAGGCCTATTAAATGGTACCACCACATATACCGAATGCCCGAAAGAGGGATAAATTCCACTTGGCCGCCTTCCATAACCCGAGCGCTGCCTACAATTGAAGACACAAAACGCTTAACATCACTGTTTTCCTGAACGGAGAAAGTGATTCAGCAGGCTACGCTTCTTTACACTTGATCTTCAGCAATACATGAATCACAAGTATCAAAGTAAATCAAGACTGCATTAAAAATATCAACACTGGGGCAGAGATTTAGCTCAGTGGTTCCAGCGCCTGCCTAGCAAGCTCAAGGTCCCTGGTGCGATCCCGGTAACCACAAACAATGATAGCGGACATGGTGACTCACACCCACCAGCAATCAGTACCACATACCACAGTGCCGGGCATGGTGATTCCTGCCTGTAGTTCTAGCACTCACAGGCAGAGGGAGGAGAATTGCTGTGAGTTCGAGGCTTGCCTGGGCTACATACAAAGCGAGACTCTGCCTCTAAGTAAATAAACAGATAAATACATAAATAACAAATCAACATTGATAATTATAGTTACATGAGTAAGCAATTTGTAAGACACTTGACATCTACTCTAAAACTCATTCCTCTTTACAGGTATGAAAACCGAGGTTGGAAAGAGTCGGGTAACTCCAGTAAAGCTGCACTTCCCATGGTTAGTGGGAGGACAGGCTAGACGCTCAACCCCAGGGTTTTCTGGCCACCCCAGTGTGGTGTAAACCAAACATGCTACGCTGATGAAACCAGAGCGACTAGGAGCATGAGGCAGCCCTACCATGCAAACTTCAGACTTTATTAAGGATTGTGCTTTTCTCAAAGGGATTTGGTCCCTTTCAAGACAAATGCTTCTAGTAGCTTTACAGTGTCTATCTTCCTAAGTTCAAAGCTCAGCTTTATTCTTCCTAGCCCTCTGGGATGCCTTCCCTAGCCCCCTGGAGTAACCCTGTTCAGTGTTCCTCTATCCTGGTGGCAGTTTGAGAATGGAGCATGGAGTGTGATTAAGTGGATAGTGCTTGGCATAGGGCCTGGGCCTGTAGAAATATCACTGCACAAGTGATAATGATTACTGTAGTTATTATTAATAGTACTTAGGAGCATAGTGCTGCTTTAAGCTAAGGCCAGCAAGAAAGCACTAAAACATTCTACCACTCATGTGTTGACATCCTGCATTCTTTCCCTTCATCTAAAGAAGCACTTGAATCCAAAAGAAGCCACTAGTAAATCCAAATCCCCACTTTGTGACCATATTTGGGTCCTAGAAACCCTCCCACTTTGTATTTCAAATAAACTACTATAAGGAGAGGCTAGGCACTGTGGTCTCTGGTGTAAACGACAGCTTGAACATCATTTAAAAGATGGTTTCCTATTTCCTGTCATATCTATATACTGACATTAGGTTCATAATTTATATGTTTAGACATTCACAACAGCTACCATGCACAGAGGAAAGGGAGGGAGATAATCACACCACAGAGCAAAGCTGATCCCACAGACCATATTCCGCTGAACAAGAATTACACTGTAAGAGGGAGAGGGCAACTTGCTTTACAGAGAAAAGTCAGCATTTTATGAAGCACTGGGCTCATGATGGCTTGGCGATAATCTGTTTTGGTAAAACTTAGATAAATGCATATCTTTTCTCCAGATGTGCTGTTTCAGAAAGGCAGTCCCAGTTCCAAGGAGGTGGCTCCTCACCACTGGCATGCGGGTTTAGATGGGTTAGGCTGGTAGACTTGAGAACCACTCCCAGGACTGTCTGAAGTGCTTGTGGCCAGGGAATAAGCACAGTGTCACTCCTGCCAGGCTGTGAGGCCCTGGACAGATTGTGGTTTTGCAAGAACATGTTTCCAAACTCACAAATGGTTTGGAGATGCAGAATACAAGGGGTGACACAAAATACACAGGCAATGTTTAAATTAAAAAAGTGATTACACTGAAAAACACATTGCCATTAATTCCCCCATAAAACCCTCTCTTTTTCTTTGAACCACTTATCCTATTTGTCTTGCCATTTTATGAGACAGCTCTTTCATGTCTTTATGAGATATGATCAAAAATATAGTGACTGCTGCGGTCAAGCGACATCCCCTGGCAAGGCAGGTCTGTAAAAACAAAACAATGTGCTCTCATTTACCTTATTCACTAGATCTGGCACCACGTGACCTCTGGCTCTTCCTTAAGGTCAGAATGGCCACGGATGGTAGATGCTTGGGATCCATTCGTGGCATGAAGGCAGCCATGGCAGTGCAATTGAAGACACAAAAGAGGACTCCAGGATGTGCTAAGAATGATGGGTCAGTGTGTTTGAAGGTACAGAGAGTATTTCAAGGGAGAATAATGGCAATACATCTTTTATTAAAAGATTAAACTCTCACTGTACATTTGGGTTACACCTTCTATCCATAGAGCGGGGGGCTGTTTCTCAGAGAGACAGAGGTCAATAAGGAGTCCCTGGACACTAAAGGGGGACAGTCTGTCCTTTGATGACCTGCACAGCCAGTGACACAAATTCACACACACCCAACTCAGTATTTGATGGCGACAGTCAGCAAATACGAGATACACTCAGCCCTCAAAACCAAAGAAGTGAACTCATAAATTATTTTTGACTGACCACTACTTTTTTTTTTTTTAACACTGTTGAAATCATCTATTTGTTCTTCTGAGTTCATCTGGCAGTATTTTCATTTAGCGCAGGATTGTTCAACTTCTCCACGCACTTATCCACATGCCGGACCAGATATTTTTGTTGTTGGGAGCGGGTGGCTGTCTTGCGTATTAAGGATTCTGTCCAGCAGCATGGTTCACTTCCACGCACCAGTTCTAACAACCAAAAAGCCTCCATAGGCCGCCAAATGCCACTTTGGTGAGATCACCGCTTAAGAACAACTACTTTTGGGAAACATCCTTGAAGAATGAGGGGCTTTGGCTTCAGAGAGAAACCTGGAAATGCGGAAACCGCCAGGGCTGAGTGGCCGAGGCCGTGGGTAGGGCAGGCCTGAGCAAGCATACAGGACTGCCCTCTCCTGGACGGTCGGGCGAGTGCAGGCAAGATTCTCCGCGAGCCATCAGGTGAGGGACTATGATAGACTTTGTGCTTGAAGGAGAGGGCAGATTGTAAGGGAAGATTATCATCTCTGTGCGGTTTACGTCTCTTCCCTGTCCCCCAAAGGCTGACCAACCTTGGGCAAGTTGTGGGGCCTTTTAAAAGTCTATTTCATCACCAGGTATCTGAGGATAGTCACTTCTCCCGTCACTCTCTTAGGGATCTCAACCCTCTGTCCTCTGTAGGTCCATACGGGGAGCCTCGGTGAGCAAATATGAGAAGCAGGTGAGGTGCTCAGGGCAGTAAGTACAACAGAGGATTCCTACAAATGACTCTAGTTCTGAAATGAAGTTCTTACTGAACACGCTCGCATTAAGCTGGACATTAACCATGGAGGACAAATGAAAGAGGTAAAATTAAAAAAATCAGAAAATACTATCTGAATGATGATCAAGAATTCATATATTCAGTATTCTTCATCCTCAGTATATATTTATAAAAAGATTTAAAAGGCAGTTAAAAAAGAACTCACATGTTATCATGTTGGTGTATTTAACCTTCTAAATGATTCTTTTCTAATTTCTCCTCCAACCTCTCAGAGTTTCTCTGTCATCCTCACTCTCAGCCCATGGCCTTATTTTCTGTTGCTTGGAGAAAATGAAGAAGTTGGAAGACCTCTGCTGGAGCCTACCTTTTACTTCTTCCTGCTACTGATGTGTCATCCATAATCTGAACCTGCGTCCTTAATGTGATCAACTGTCTGCGACCCTGGAGCCTACCACTCCACAAGTTCCCTAAGACTGTCTGCCTCTTTCCAATTCCTTTCCTCCCATTTCCATTTAATCTATTCCAAGCACAACCCCTTCTTTCTTCTCTGAAATTATTTTGTCTCACTTCCAGCTGGCTAAATTCGGTGGGGAATTATTAGTTTTTATCTTAGTTACTAGCAGCACTCGAGAGACTGGACCATTCACATTCCTTTGAAATCCTTCTGAATTTCAGGACACTATGCTATTTCATCTGCTACCCACTGCTCACTTCCTGTCAGTCTCTTTTACTGTCCTTCCTCATTACTAGGATTTTTCTTTCAGTGCTGGAGATGGGTCTCCGGATCTTATGCATGCTAGACAAGGGCTCTACCACTGACCTACATCCCTAGATCTTCAGGATATTTAAACATTGAAATGCTTCAATGTAGCCCTGAATTTGTTCTCTTCTTCATCTACTCTCATTCTAGTATCATTGTTAAGTACTACTATGTGTTCTAAAATCTATATGAATCTGGGCCCCCTGCCTTGAATTTCAGACTCATGCGTGTACTTGCCAATTGGACATCTCCAGCTCCATCTAGTTGTCTAAAAAAAACAAATCTCAATACAATCCAGAAATGGTGTCCGATCTGTTCTTAAGATGTTCTACTAACCTTTGTACATCCTCATGTAAGGTTATTTTATCCTCTAGTTGCTTAGGCCAACCCCCTCATTCACTGCCACCTCTTCTTTCCTTCCCATCCCTCATGTTAGGTCTCAGTAAATCCTATGAGCTCCACCTTCAAAGTAGACACAGAATCCCATATGTCACACTAAACCCTAAGGACCCAGATCTACTATCACCTCAATCTTGGGTCACTGTTTTTAAAAATGTATCTGGGGGACCAGAGGGTTAGCTGAGTTCCGGCGCCTGCCTTGCAAGCGTAAGGTCCTGAGTTCAATCCCCAGTAACCACATACAATGCTGGGCGTGGAGACTCACAACCACCAGCAATCAATACCACACACCACAGTGCCGGGTATGGTGGCTCACGCCTGTAATCCCAGCACTTGGGAGGCGGAGACAAGAGGATTGCTGAGCTCGAGGCTTGCCTGGGCTACATAGTAAGCTCAGAGCCAGCCTGAACTACAAAGCGAGACGCTGTCTCAAAAAAAAAAAAAATGTATCTGGTACAGTTATGTTTCTATTCCGCTTAAAACTCTGCCAAGACTTGTTGCAAATCAGAATCCAAAGTTCTTATAAACATCAACAGGTTCCCTTGCCTGGGATTTAGCTCAAATGGTACCACACCTATCCTGGAAGCACAAGGGCCCGAGTTCAATCCCTGGTTCCACAAAAACAAAAAACAAAACAAAACAAAACAAATCAACAACTTCCCAAAATCTGATCTGATGCTTTCCCTTCTGAAACATTCTCTCTCTCAACTACTCCATTCTGGCCGAACAGGATTCCTTTCTGTGCCCTAGAACCCCAGCCTCTGAGTGGTGACCTGTACTTACCTCTTCCCCAGTTATTTTGCTCACTCACCTCTCCCGAGTCTCCTTACGTCCCACCTCCTCGGCCATGCCACCCCAAATTTAAAATTGCTCTCTTCTCCCCTTGTGCATTTCATATTCTTCTTCCCTGCTTATTTTTTCCATATCACTTATGAACTTCTAAAGTCCTATGACATTCATTGAATTATTTATCTAAGCTTATCTCCTACAGTAGAAGAAAAACTATCTTCTCAGCATTATTAATAGCCTGACACATAGTAAGTGCTCAGTAAGTACCTGTTGAATGGACAGATGGATGGATGGATGTGTGATACATTTTACCAAAGAGACATAGAGACAATTTTCTAGAGTTCTCTGTAGAGCACATCAGAATGATCTGGAGGATATTTGTCACGCAGCTACCTGTAAGCCTGGCCATTCCCAAGAAGTCTGAAGTATTTTAAGAGCCTAAGGTGACATGGTACAGTCCTTGTAAATGTCAGATTCTTAAGGACGGCAGCCCAGCCGGTTGGGATAATTTCCCGAAGGAGGCAGCTTCTCTCTTAATGCACATCTAACTGGGGTGTGAGGACCCGGGATCAGGGCCTTTGTCTGGCTTGCTGCTGCACTCCCAGGAGCAGAGTGCACAACAGGCGTACCACACACCTGCACTGCGAGGGCCTCCTAGGCTGGCCAGTATTACTTGCTCAAAGAATGAGGAATGTTTTTAAAAAATAAAGAAGAAATATCTAAATATTCCTGAGAAATTTGTAGGAGATTTTCTAAGACATAAAATACTGGAAACAAGTGTTGAAGAATGAGTAGTTTCTGAAGCAGCGTGTGTGGGTGTATGTGGGGGAGCCAGATGAGTGTGTAAAAGAAAATGGAGGCCAGAGATGACCACACAGGAGCAAGCGTGAGGCTGTGCGTGAGCTGCTCCCCTCTGCACCCACAGACCTGGACTGCTGGAGCCAGGGATCGTTCCCAATCTCTCCCGTCCATCTCCTCCACTCTTCAGAACACAGGGCTGGGCACTAGCACACTTCTATGGAACAACTTCATTTTCTCTTCAGAGAACTGGTTATTTCTTTAAACGGTGATTTGGGTTCTTCTATATTCTCCAATGGGTCAGGCAGAGCAGAGAATAAACCATAAACTGAAGCTAGTACACTAGATATGCCTCAGGCGACGCCAGTCTCTAACATGAAGAACACACCCGAAAGCCTTGTTTGCAAGGTGGAGTTCTTCATCTCCACCTCCTAACGTCTTCGGAGGCAGCTTGCCACCCTTCTTCAAAGGGGCAAATGGCAAAGGGAAGCCGGAGTCCTGCACAAGGAAGCCCACAGCCAGCCTGGGTCCTGGACCCTTAGTTGGCCAAGCTCCATCCAAGCCTGTTTTCGCCCTTTCAAACCTGGCTCTTGTCCACTCCGTGCACACTGTGCACATCCCTGTGGCTGCCTCCTCTCACTGCAGCCTGGATCTGCCCCACCCCCCTCAATGGGCCTTTTCCATCTTACAATGCCGAGGCTTCCAGGTCAGCTCAGTGACCACCAAGGGGACTCGGATCATCTGGGCTCTTTCTAGTCTACTACCAGCACCTGCTGGAGCCTCCTACTTATTACAGGTTTTACTTTTTTCCATTGAGTGTAACAGTCACTGTCACAATGTGACAGCAGGCAAGTCCCACTGGACTAACAGATGTCATTGCTAGAGTGATCCTGACACGTTCTGTTGAGAGGGTCCCAAGCCAGCCAGAATTTGTCAGTTAGTCAAGAGGCTGATCAACAGTCACTGGAGAAATAGATCATCTGGGCAGACATGATCCACCCAGGTCCACGTCTTGTTTTTTTCACATTAAAATACTATTTAATGACTCAATGAAACTATCTGACCCAATCTATAAAAAAACAGCTTATTTACCTACCAAGCCACACCCCAAACAAAACTGAATGCCAGACTGAGTGGGTCATCGCTGCCCCAGAGGATGTTAAATGGGACGGTGCAGAGGGTGCCCTGCGTGACACAGTGGGTGACATTTCCAAAATGCGGAAGTAGCTCACATTTTCTCCCACTGCAAAGCGCTATCAGTGCGGCAGCTGCTTGCTGGTGCGGGCTCAGGCCTGGGCCTGGGTGACTTTGGTGCTAGATGAAAAGGCCTGTGAGGACAAAGGGACTCTGTACTAGGCCAGCCCCCAGGTGTGTGGAAGGCAGTCAGGTGGCCCAAGGGAGCAGAGCGGCTGGTCTGGTTTCTGTCAGGTGGCTGAGGATGGAGCCAGCGGGTGTGCGCAGCCGCTTCTCTCCTATGAAGCCTTGACTCAGCTTGCACAGGGAGATGCGTCTTCTGTGCTGACACCTCGGGTCTGTGACAGCCTCCAAGGCCTGCTTCCCAGGGTGGCCCGAGTGGGAGACTGTTGCCTCTAGGAGGCGGGGCCTGGTAAGAACCATAGGTCTCTGGGGTTCACTCTGAAGAGGACTGTGGGACCCTAGTCTCCTGCTGTTTGTCTTTCTGCATCTGGTTGCAAGGTAAACGGGCCTCCTCCACCACGGCTTCCCGCCATGAGGCCTTACTGTACTGTGTTCTCACCACAAGACCTAAGCAACGTGGCCAACTGATCCTAAACTGAAACCTCTAAAACTGAGCCAAAATGAACCTTTCCCTTTGTAAGGTGACTTGTCTCAGTATTTGTTATGCCTGAGAAAGAAATGCTGACTCACACACCGCCCCTCTGTTCCTCTCACTCTTGCTCCTTTTACTCCACCCATTGGCAGAGGACGCTTACACTTTGCTCTCTGATCATGTGAGGAGACTGGAGGGACAAACAGCTGTCAGCCCTGAGGAGTAGCCCTGCCTCCTGCTCTCAGACCTGGTGGCTGCGGCTCTCCGAGGCCCAGTGGGTGCTGGGCCTGACGTGGGCTCTGGCAGATGAATTAAATGGCACCGGCACTTTTTCTTTTTTGACTTACCCCAACTCTTCGGACTGGGTCCCCTGTGACCTCGTCCTTTCCTGGGATGGTTTAGACCCTTCAATAAAAACCTTTTTTTTTTGCCTTTTTCTGCACTTTCCAGTCTTCTGGAAATATCTGGCCTATTCTCTGAGAAGCTCCGTGACTCTGAGTGAGCCAGTGCCTTGTTCGGCTTCTTCTCTCACATGGTCACACACTTCTTCCATGACCATGTTTTTCAGTCCACTCTGCTCAACTCTGAGCCCCATGGGCACAGACCACATGGGCCTGGCTCCTTACCTTTCCCTAGGCCCTCGGCCAAGGTCTTGCCCCACAGTGCTCACAGATATTTGTGAATTAAAGAATGAGGGATGTGTACTGCTCCCAAACACCCTGGCTGTGGCCAGACACAGCTCCCTCTACCCAGATCACAACCACTGGGCTGTGCCCTCGAGTGGGCCAGCCTCCAGCACCTCTCTCACTGGCCTGAACCTGCTGCCAAAAGCCACAGGGTCTCCAAAGATTCTCTAGGGCAAGGGGCCAGGTACTACTGTGCCACCACCTGCTATACTGTCCCTTCCCCCACCTTTCCCTGGCCGTCCACCTCGCCCTGCAGCCACAGGCCCCAGATACCACTGTATGGATATCTATGGCCAGCTTCCTCTTCGATAGACACACAGGAAGTGGTGTAATTAGCTCACTTCTACTTGGGGCTGTTCGCCTGTGACTTCACTCCTCAGCTCTCAGGACTGGGCTCTGTGACTAGGTAATCTTCTCTGGTACTATCTTCACCTTCACTTAATCTTTTTTTTTTTTTCTTGCCTCTTTCTGTATTTTCCAGGCTTCTGGCAACCTCCAGTTCACCCACTCCCAAAGTGGGCCAAGGAGACCCGTCTCCCTGGAGGAGTTTGGTCAAGGAAGTGAGCTAGTGAGAAGAGTCCCGGTTCTATGCTGGAGCTGTGCAGTGAAAGGGCCTTGGAGACAGGTGTGGTGGTACATATCTGTAACCCCAACACTTGGAGGCTGAGGCAGGAGGACTGCCATGAGTTTGGGCCCAGCTTGGGGTACGTAGTGAGTTCAAACCCAGATTGAGTTGCACAAAGAGACCCTGTCTCAAAAAGAAAAACAAACAAACAAAAAAGGGCCCTGGAACTTCTTGGCTGTCTGAGCTTCAGCAAATGGCTTACTCAGTGCCTCAGTTTACATCACTGTAACTTCAGAGTAGCACATAAGTCAGTGGAGATGGTGATGCTGGCACAGCAGACCATAAGGAAGTACTTAGTACAGAGCTTAGAATCTGGGCCATTTCCAGCACATGCTTGTTTCCTGTCACGCGCCAAGGCCCCTACCCCTCTCCTGACCAAGACGGAGACCTCATTAAACTACTGAGCTAGAGGAAGACTGGCAGCTGTTCTGGGGGAACCTTCTGACTATCCCACCACATTTGCTGACCTCTGTTGTTAGTAACAGGACGTCTAAGCTTCCAAGTGTGCGTGGATGACCAAACGAAGCTCCATTTCCGGCCCTCCTTACACATGGCAATTACCAGGCACCTAGCACTTGGCCAGGGAGGTCAGTGGCTAAGGGCTGCCTGTGAGTTCTGGAAGGGCTGTGCTCATTTTCCTCCTTGCCATCTTTCTGAAGGGTGAAACGGTGGAGCCCGATGGCCACCTCAGTTGGGAGTTGGGAACAAGCGTAGAGGGTGTGCAACACAAAGATACTGGGGCCCTTGACTTCTGGGGACTGGGCTGCTGTGGATCTCGGCGGGCTTCATCTATGTGTGAGAGATAGTAGCTCACATCGTTTTGGTTCAAGTTTTCTTTATTCTCTAGGCTAATCTCATATTGATTAATTTTAGTCTATCTGTCTGACTACGGTTCCCCTCTGGATAAATATCCGAGGTCACTGCAGGCCTCTGGGGAGCTGCCAGAGACTTCAGCCAAAGAGGCTGCCCCTGTGGCATCTCGGAAACCAGAAATGCAGGCTTCTGAGGGCTGCACTTCGAAGCAGCTACTGACCATCTTGATTCTGAGGGATCACCTCACTCCATAGGCGAGGAAAAGAAGCAAGTTCACTAAGAATCTGCTGTACGGCAGCAGCTCTTGCACATGTGAGGATGTTCACACCTGAGCATTGGCTCAACTGACCGGAGTCCACGCGGAACAGGGGAGCTTGGTCAAACATTAAGGAACTGCATTCGCCTTGTTAACTTGACATCTGCTGTGGTTCTTAACTGTCTCGTGACCATCTCCAAAAGCAACTTACTATTTTGTGATTGTACCTGGGAATAGATCTGGGCTGTCATTCAATCAGACAGAGGAGTTAGAAGAGGGCTAGGGCACCACTGCTCCAAGGTGGGGGCCCACAGAGCAGGCCCCATCCTCACCTTATTTCTGCTAGTCTGCAAAGGGATGAAGAGCTTGTGGAAGCGTGCAGATCAGCTGCCCCACTGCGAACACTGCGCTTCGGCTGTTTGTTTTTCATGGTGAGAGGAGCCATGGAGCTGTGCGTGCTCTGGGCCTAAGCTCCTTCTGTGGTTTCACATGGCCCTTTGAACTACCCTGCTCCAGAATATGGCTGCTCTACTTGGGGGAGGCTCTCTGTCTGTCTCTCTGTCTCTGTGTCTGTCTCTCTCCCTTTCTCTCTTCCCCCTTGGACCTGCTCCAAAAGAAGTAAATCAGTGATACAGCACACAGAGCTGTATTGTAACAAAGCACCAAAGCTAACTCTGAGGAACAGCCCTGGAGTTTGATACGACGGGAGGGCAGAGAACCTAGCATTGTCTTTTCAAACCCAAAGTACTGTGAACTTCTAATGGCATTTAAACTTAAACTAGCCCTACAGCTTGGGTACAACAAACTTTGTTTTTCTTGGAGTCTTTATCACCTCCTGATTTGGGATAGGGGTTTGCAAAGTACCTTGGATAAATTTAAACCTGGAGATATTTGATAATGTTCTATCTACCTTGGTTCATACTGTAGTTTTCCTAAACCTTTCAGCTCTTAGTTTATTATCCTATGAAGCACAAACCCAGCGATCTCAATGCTCACATAAAAGGGGGGAAAGGTCTCTGGCTTTCCTCCAAGACAGAATCCTTAGCACTGTCAATAATGACACCCAGGGCATCTGGTGCTGTAGGTTTGGTGCCCCAGAAATGGCCCAATGGTTTCAAAATAGCGCCATCCGTATGTGACTCCGCAGGGGCAGAGCCCACCCCCACCATCCCTTACCAGCAGTTCCCAGGCTCAGCAGCACAGCCACCCAGAGGACCCAGAAGAAAATGAGGATGGCAAACGTCCACACTGGCTGGAACAGCAGGAAAGGGGAGCTGCTGATGGCTTTGTTTGTGACTTGGAAGAGCGCAACTGTCAATTTTATTCTCTTTCTGAGAACAAAAATCAAGACGAGCAGAATTGCCTGGTGAAAAAGGGGATAGAGTAAATTATTTCCAATGGATCGCTACTCACTATTTTTGTAGTAACCACACTGTTAAGTTTCCAAACACTGATTGAGCACCTCCTGTGTGCTGGTCATTTTTCTAGATCTTGTAGCTATAATAGTGAACCTAAAGGAGCTCAGAGACTCGGCTTGTCAGAGAGCAAGACACAATGAGAGTAAGAAGCTCTACAGTCAAGGAACTGTTTTCTGTATACCCCTCACACCCTACCCAGGAAGCCAAGATAACCAGAGATAACCCGAGAAGGGCTGTCATGGGGAAAGGGACAATGAGTACAAGGAAGAGGACGGTGACATCTCAGCCTGCTGTGCCTTTTTTTCCGCTGCCTTTTGCCTCCCTGAATGTAAATGTTTACCAGACTCTCATAGTAAGGAAACTTCCACTCCTCAGCCCCACATGCCTCCGGCCATGGCCTTCGCTGTCCTTTGCTTCACAGTCAAGTTCCTCAGCCTGTCTGCTCTCACCATCCACATTTCATACTCTCACTTACTCTTCAGCCACCTGCACCTGCAAGCCTCTGGACCACAACACCTCCAAAGTAGCTCTTTCTGAGATCACTTCATACAAAATCCCCATTGTTAAATTCCACAGAACACTGCAAGCATGATCTCACCATGGCATGGCATTTGAATCTACTGTCCTTTTCCTTCTCCCTTGGTTTCCATGATCTCTCTCTCTCTCTCTCTCTCTCTCTCTCTCTCTCTCTCTCTCTCTCTCTCTCTCTCCTTTTCTTTCATATGGCTCTTCTATTGTGTGTATATGAGGGGACACTGGGAACTGAACCTTCACATTGAACTACATCCTCAGACCTTTTTAACTGCAAGGCAGGGTTTTGCTAAGTCACCCAGGCTGCGTTTGAATTGGTGGTTCTCTGGCCTCAGTCTCTGAGTGCTGGGGTTATAGGTCTGCCTGGCTTCTCTTTCTACTTTGTCAGTTATTGCTTTTTAGGATATTGGGGGGGGGGGAGTTGTGTCTCCTGCTCCTTTGTAGCTTTTGCATTCTTCCCAAGCACTGACAGCCTTCAGATCAATCCTATCTTCTCCCTTCTTTAGGTGGTAATGAATAAGCTTGTATCAGTTATTGACAAGGTTGCACACACCCCATAGCATTTCAACATGAATTGCGCTGGACCAAATTAATTGTCTTCATACTAAATCACCTCTTTTCTCTGTCTTCTCTATCTCTAGTGGTCCTAATTCTTCTACACTCTTATAGTTAGGTTCCTCTTGTGAGCTCCTATTCTGTCCTTTACTTTCTCTATTTCAGTAATCAATATACTTCCCTGCAAATGTTTACGTGTCTGAATTTCCCTTTCTATTGACCTCCTCTGGGCCAGGCCCATGCTTTTGTGCCAAGGGCTGGCGCAGTGCCTGGCACACAGCACAATCTCAATCA
>PVIC010044129.1:0-15153 GCA_004025085.1 Thryonomys swinderianus
GAGTCGCCCATGCATCCCCCAGTCCTGCTGACGAATCCTTCCACCTGTGATACCTCTTCCTTTCTTCGTGTGATTTGCGTCTTCCCAGCACCTTGTTTCTCCCTGGAACCCTCTTAGAGGCAATTACTAAACCCTCAGCTGTACCAAAGGGGGCTCTGGTCCTTTTCACGAGCTTCTCTTTTTACATTCTTTCACTCCAAATCTATCACTGACCCCTTGGCCGGGAATCTCTCATTTCTGACTCCGCACCACCGGGAAGTAGCGATTTCTCCCTGTGTTAATTGGCAAGTTTTCTTTTTGCAGGGGCTCTTACCCGACTTCTCTTTCTTAGGGTATCTCTATGCTTCGAGGATTCACTCAACAAACCTTTCCCAGGTCCTACTCTGTGCATGGGGATGCAGAATAGATTAGAGAACTCGCCCCAGAGCAGGATTAAAGGGGTCAAACCTCAGGCAGTTCAAGAAACCAAAGGAGAGGTCCCTAAGGGAGCCTAGGGTGAAGGTAGCAGCAGGAGGGACCAGGGGAGTTTCCCAGTCAGGTGACGCCCGAACTGAGTTTTGCAAACAAGAGCCAAGGGAGAATAGAGAGCCCAGCTGTCACACGGGAGAGGTCAGCGTGTGCAAATAGGACGTGGGCACCTCACTGGCTCCTCATGGTCCTAGTGGTGGCGAGAGAAGGGACTGGAAAACTCGGATAATATTCACATTAAGGCATGTTTAGACTGGTGGCAGCTTGGAGATTAGAAGCCAGGGAGAACCAGAGATGGAAAGACTGCTGTAGTCATCACAACTAGAGAGGTTAAGGGCCTGTGCGGTGACAGACAAAGGCAATGACCTTTCTCTTGACACTGGACTTTTGCACAGGTTTTCATCTCCATGGTAAGTGCGTTGGGCACAGTGTCTCATTTAATGTTTGCAAGAGTCGGGAGAATCCCTAGGGCTATTCACAACAGCCAAACAAGCTGGGAAATCAAGTGTCCTACTATAAGTTAGCTGACAAGGAAGGAAACCGAGGCTCAAAGAGTCATTCCCCAAGTTCATATGTATCAAGAAGTGGTGGAGCTGGACGTAGTGGGTCACGCCTGTCATCCCAGCACTCAGGAGGCAGAGGCAGGAGGATTGCTGAGTTCGAGGTTGGCCTGGGCTCCATAGTGAGCTCAGGGCCAGCCTGAACTACAAAGTGAGACCCTATCTCAAAACAAAACAAAACAAAAAATACAAAAAACACAAAGAAAGAAGCAGTGGAGCCAGAATCCAAGCTCAGACCGCACAGTTGACCACTATTCTCCCTCAAGGTAGTTCAAGAGAATTGCTATGAGTTATTGACCAGCTGGAAGTGGTTAAAAGGCAGGGAGAGCCTGGAATGGCATTGTCCATTAGAAACAGAGTGAGTCACAAGTGCAAGCGATATATGTAATCTTAAGTATTCTAGTGGCACATTAAAAAGTTTTTAAAAACTATTTTTAATCATTTATTTTACTCATCCAATATAAGTACAATATTATCTCAGCATGAAGTCAAAATAAAATATTGTCCAGATACGTCGCATTCTTCTTTTCCCCAAGTCTTTGAAATCCATCGTGCATTTTATACTTACAGCACGTCTCAGTTTGGCCTAGTCACACTAGACCCCTGGGACAGCGTGGGTCTACAGCGATCCCTAGAGCTCTGGGGGGATCTCAGCGATCCCTAGGCACTGAGGTATTCGGCGGTGGTGCTTCCCAAGCTAAAGGAATACAGGCCAAAAGGTGATACAGTAGGAGTTTGCCGCATCAGAGATCCCACTCGGGAGTTTGGTATGTAAGTGTAGTTCTCAGCAAAACAAGTCCAGATAGAGATGCAAATTTGAAGACTAATAGATACGCTGCAAAAACTCCGAGTAAGAACAAACTGGCCCGAAGACTCACGTTTGAAGGACTGAGCTTGGGACATCTCTCCTCTGGGAGGGAGGGAACCAGGTAAGTGTAGACAAAGGAGGGAGCTTTGCGTAGGCAAAGGGAGTCGGGAGGGCAGGAAGTGGTGGCTTCTAATACAAAGTTGAAGTTACTCTGCCTGCTTTATTTGCTCTCTTCTGTTCCATGGAGAAGGAAGCCTAGCTGCTATCCCTGACTGCTCACAGAATCTATACATGACAGGGGACAAAGAGAAAAAAAATGAAAATATTTGGCTAGCGAGGGACTAAAAGCAAGATGAGCACTTAACTCTCCTGATTGCCAGTCCACTCATTCCCTTTCTTCCTGTTTCTCGCATTAAAAAATTTCATTTTGAAATAATTATAGATTCACAGGAAGTTGCAAATGCACTAGACAGATATACTCCTCACTCAACTTCCCCCGAGTGGCGACATCTTACATCGCTGTCCTGCAGCATCAGAACCAGGAAGCTGACATTAGCAAACTACCACTAACCAGACTGCAGGCTTCTCAGTTACGACTTCCTAGCCTGAAGGATCCTGAGTAAGATGAGCCAGTGATTTAAAATATAAGGTTCAGCCAGGCGTGGTGGCTCACTCCTGTAATCCCAGCACTCGGGAGGCAGAGACAGGATGATTGCTGAGTTCGAGGCTTGCCTGGACTACATAGTGAGCCCAGAGCCAGCCTGAACTACAAAGCGAGACCCTGTCTCAAAAAGGAAAAACAAAAACAAAAACAAAAAGATAAAAGGTTCAACTAAGTCCAAGTGCTCTGGGTATCGGGAGGTTTTCTCCCTGTAACGAAATGACAGACAGCTCTAAAATGCCACCTAAACGCTTAGGTCAAAAACACCTTCTTATGACCACGTGTGATTTATGCCAACATTACGCAGCTGGACCAGACTCTGCTCTCTGTTCGACTTTATCTCATTATGGAGACAGCAAAGAGGAACCTATTGTTCTGTGGTTCCCATTGACATCTATAAGGAGGAAGATGAGGTTCACAAGAAAAAAACAACATGCTGTGGCTGGGCTGATGGACAACCCTGGTATCTCTGAGTTCAAGACTCCAGCTCTGCTTAGGAAATGGCATTAGCTCCTGGTACATGGTTATTTCATGACCTCCCCCCGCCCCGACACAGCACAAAACCAACAGATTACAAGGGAGCCCTCGTTTAGATAACCTACACCATCCAACTTTCAAATGGAGAGAATTTCAGAAGAACCCCAAGCACCCAGCACAGGAGGGCTCTTCAATAAATGCCAGAGGCTAGGCAAGGAGGCTCACGTCTCTAATCCCAGCACTCAGGAGGCAGAGGCAGGAGGATTGCTGTGAGTTTGAGGTTTACCTGGGCTACATAGTGAGTTCAGGGCCAGCCTGAACTACAAAGTGAGACCCTGTCTAAAAAAAAAAAAAAGTTCACTATTTAAAAAGCCAGAGATTTAATCGAACCTGCTTATCAAACAACAAAGCTCAAAGGGGTCAGGTACTTTCCTCAAAAGCAGAATCAAACAAATACATAACTAAGAAAGCTTTTTGCTTCAGGGGAATAAGTACCAATGAGAGAAAATTAAGCCAATTTAAAGGGAACAGTGGCTGTTTGTCTGCCAGGTTCAACTGAGGTGAATAGGCAGTTCGAGTGTTCCCTCTATGTTCGCTGTAAATAGAAATTTGTTAGCAGGTAAATATGGAACGACTTTCCTTCTCCCTTAGAGAGAACCTGAGCCCTACATCTCAAAAGACAATATGTCTGGCAAGAGGCAGAAGACAGAAAAACAACAAAACAGGTGTTTCATCCTTTAAGATTTGAGAAGCAAAATAAATACGTATTTCTCGTACCTGGGTAAAAGTGTTTGGTTTTGACAATTTGGAGGAGCCAAAGAGGTAAAAATTCATCAGGAATAAACCAGCCATAGAAGGTCAGATGCCTTTAGACAAATCCTTATAAATGACATTTCCCCTACTTGAGCTTCTTATTTATTTTGCATAACTATCCCTTCCTACCAACCTCTTCATGTGTGGAATCTATGCCACCAATAGTCAGATAGCGTTTGCTAAACTCAGAAAGAGAGGCCCAAGAACAATCTGTCCCTGTAAAGACCGTAGACTGCACAGGGAAGGGGAGGTCCTCACCGGGGAGGGTCCTCAGTCCTCAAGGCATGAGACAATAGCTAGGGCACATGTCACGTGAAAGAGGAAAACAGGCTAAAGTCAACTCAGCTCCCTAAATGGCCACGGTCAAATAGTCAAGGGTGAGAAAGAAAAAGTTATGCCTTTGATCGACAGGCCCTGCCATGACATCAGTTTTGTCACTGACATCCCCATCACAATGTGCTTTGGGGATTTGTATCTGACCCCTGGCTATTTGTGTGAGCAGGAAGAGCCACAGCCTGCATTTTAAAATCTGTGCTGAGGTCTAAAGTGACCCTGCTCTCCAGGCTGACAACAGGAACGCCCCCAGACATGACTGAAGTGGCCTCCTCCTCTCAGCCCTTTAAATGCGAGAAATCCCTCCCCTATCTAGTCTATTGCAGGGGACTATTTTTACCAGGGTCTTTCAGCGCCAGCTTGGGGACACATCACAGGTATTCTCACAGGAATTCCGCAAGTCAGCCATGAAATAACCCCAAGGCCACAGGGACTGGCATGCACAGGCGGTGCAGAGGGCAGTGGGCACTGTGTGATGGTGCCGCCCACTGTCACTTTGAACCGAGGAGGAGCCGGGGGAGGGGCAGCGTGGCCAACCGGACAGAATGAAAATGTGCTCGATGTGGCATCTGGTTTCTCTTCTCTTTTCAGCTTTCACAGAAGTGAATATGAATTAAAAAAAAAAATAGAGAAGTGAAGAGAAAAAATAAGGAGAGACAGGGCCTCTTTGGGGAAAAATAGTTTTAGTCCTGAATTCTCAACTGTGCCTTCGCCTGCAAAGCCAGCGGCCGCCTTTGCTGTGCATGGGCTGTCACGCTGGGTTTGATCCAGGCTGGAGCCAGGCAACGGGTGGCAGCGTCGGCCTCAAATCTTTTCGCCGGCTCCCTTCCCCATTTCAATCACGATAAATATATTTATACTCACTTGATTATGTCAGCCAGACAATGCTCCCCTAATTGGCAGTGATCAGGGATCCAGAATCGCTTGGGCGAACCTGCTGTCTCTCTATCAGGCAAAGCGCTAAGGGGCCGCTAATGCAGTCCCCATTAACAATTTCCAGTGGAATAAAAAGCAATCCCCCGACTCATGCATGGCAATGAATTTTCCAAACAGCTCCTATGAGCCAGCCCTTGAGGAACTCAGACTTACATGAACCTGCCCAGCACTAAATGCTTTATAAATCCTCCCCACCCCCGGCTTGAGCATGTAGAGAAAAAAAAAAAAAAAACATAGCCACTTCCTTCTGCTCAGGGTTCTTTTGTTCTTTTGCATTTTTTTTTCTTTTTCCCTTTTATTGGGCTTATGGAGCTAACTGTCATTTTTGGTTCTTGGTTCTTTATAAATTTCAGGGACATCTGGCACACAGTTTACTGCCTTTGCTAGCTCTGGTATTTGTAGATATGCACAAGCTCTCTGCTGTGCATGCCTGTTAACACGCCACATACATAATTTATACATGCATAATTGGGAATTTCAGTGCATAGGTTTATTTTGACATTTAAGGGTAACTACCCAGAGCCGATCATAGGTAATTGCTCAATAAATATTTATGAGGTGAATGAATGCACCGAGAAGGTACAAAGAGGCAACTATCATTCATTCATTCAACATTTGAATGTCTAGTGAGTCCCAAGCGCCGTTAGATATTCAATGACCCATACATATAGTCCCTCCCCTCAGTTGAGGAGTGAGAGAGAAAGACACGGAAGACATCACAGAGACACACTGAGAGGGTCCTGTGCCGGGAGAACACGGAGCTCCAAGGAGAGAGACATCAGTGAGCCTGAGGGAGGACGGCGTCCTTAAAGGGCCTCTGGGTAAGACCTAAAACTGGGGCCATCGAGGGTTCCAGACAAAGAGGCAACACCACCAGTGGCAAGACACAGGAAACAAGAGTGTCTCAGGAAAGCAGCGCGGCAGGAAGCTGGCAGAGAAGAGGTGGGGACTAAAGGCAAAGTCTAGACCTGGGGGCCCCAGGGTGCAGGAGCTTCGAAATTGTCTCAACTGGGGGCAAGAAACAATCCTCAGTTCTTTCGCTTGTCCACAGTGCTTCTGGATTTGGCTAGAGTCTGTGCACAAGCACCTCAGTGCAGAATCTGGCCCACCCCGGAAGCCTGCTGGAGCGCAGTGAGGCGATCGGAGGCCTGCCTTGACTCATTCAGTCAGTAATGTGAATCCAAAAGAAGACCAGTTCCTTTGTCAGTGAGTTGAGAATGTGGAACTTCCGGGCTGCCAAGCTCCTTCTCATTTGACAGTCCACACTGCCGCATTCCCCAGGGTGGGTGGTGGCCTACAGCTCGGCCTTTCTGTGGAAAGCTGTAAGGATCAACAAGGAGACCCTTGCAGGCAACACACAGGATCATAGAGTCACTGTCTAATTGCAATGCGAAAGCTAGACCTTTTCGGACACAAATGTATATGCACTGTTAAGACCTATTTATAGACATGCACCGTATGATAGTGATATGTCATTCTTCCTAGCCTGGGTCAGAATCTCACTAGCTCAACTATACCTATCACCGCCAATTAATTCATAGCGCTGGTGTCCGTAGATTAACTTTCTCTAAAGCACTGCTCATCTTTCATTCTTTCTGCTTAAAAACTCACTTTGTTTATACACCTAAGTCCACTGTCCTTAGAGTGCCGTTCAAGGTCATCCCAAACCTATCCTCATCCCTGTTCGCCATAATGCCCATCTCAGCCAGATGGGACACTTTGCAAGGTGTCCATGGAAGGTGTCATTGCTCTGGCTTTTTCATTCCACCTTCCACCCCCAACTCTACTTCAAGTCTGTCTCCTTTAGGATTGCTGTCTAGTTACCCTGTCTCCCTTTGTTTCTCTCTTCCTTTTTGTTTTTGGTACTAGGGGATTGAACTCAGGACTTTGCCCTTGCCAGGCAGGCACGATACCACTGAACTACATCCCTGACCCACTCTGTCCTTTTCTGAACCATGAGTAGCACTTATTGACTGTGTTATCCATTAGCGACTGTTAATTTCACTTGTCTTGATGGTTTGCTTCTCCAGCTAATTTGTAAAGTCCCAGAGAACAGGAGCCAAGCTACAACCCTCTCTGCAGTCCTTGGAGTTCACACAGTGTCTAGTTTAAGGCAAATATTTGCCATTCATCGGATGGCTTTTCTACACTGTCATCTCTCAGAGATTATTGAGCGAGTCATGATTAAACAGCATCATCATCATTATCATCACCATCATCATCATGCTGCAGCCTGAAGTTCTGTTTTATTCCTTTTGGAGAAAAGGAACCTTGGTGAGAGTAGCTTGGGGTGACCATTTTGGAGTAATGAGAATATGAAACATTTCTCCTGCAAGTCACAAACAGTATTTTACATGCTTTTCTTGGGAGCTTAAAGTTCATCCAGGAATGAGCTATTTCACAGATCAAAAGGAGCATATGTTCCATCCTCCAGGAGGAAAAATCACTCTGCTAAGTTTAAAGGGAGAAAGACTGAGCACTCCAGCCTGAAAGGGGAAATGATCTCCTATCATATGGCCAGAGAGGACCATGAGTGACATACTTCATTTCTTGTCCCAATGTTCAGTTTTGCGGTACTTGTCCAATAAGCAGCACACAGTATTTTTCACAAAAGAGAAACTGACATTAAATCAATAAGGAAAATCACTATTTCCTTACTGATCTGACGGCATTTAAGGAAGCCAAGCTCTGCCAATATGTACAACTGTGCGGAATGTGTAACTGGGCAGTTAAAACCATCATCTAAACCGGCAGCTGTGATTTTCCCAGAAGTAGAGCTGCAGGGAGAAAAATAGCTTCTAAACTTCAGTTCCATTTTTTGCAAATTGGATCTTTTTTGTGAAAAACTGTTTTAAGCTGAGTTTTGTTTGTTGTTGGGTTTTTTTTCCCCCTTTTCTTCCCTCATTAGTGAAACCAATGACTGTTTCTTTTCCCCCACATGGAAATTTATTCACTTACTGAACACATATTATTGAGTCAAAGATGGTTTTAGGTGCTGGGGATGCAGATGGGGACAAAAGAGAAAAAGTCCCTGACTTCACCGAGTTATGTTAGTGTGTGTGTGTGTGTGTGTGTGTGTGTGTGTGTGTGTAGGGGGAATATGATAAATAGATACATACTCTGCCACGCATAAATAACTGCAATTCTGATAACTGTCTTATTATATTTAAACACAATGACAGAAAATGAAGACACCTGCATGAAATTTGTCTTAGCTCATGTATGCCACATAGATTAATGGATATTTAACATAGAACAGCTAGGAAGAAATACCTATATTACTCTTTTCCCAGGAAGTTGATCTTCCCTACTGACCTTCAGCAGGATTTGTGTCTTTGAGGGTTTTTTCTGGGACACAGATCTGTGCCAATTTATCTCTGTTTAGCATCATGACTCCCTTCAGCAGGATCCTTCACCCCACAAATTGGGAATTTCTTCTGGACTACTTCCTCTCTTTTCTTCGTCTTTCCCATACCAGGCACCCCACTCTAATAGGTCTCTGAGTAGACCTTGTCTTAAGTAGACCTTGTATACCTTTGATGACCTTCTTTCTGTCACCCTTGCCCACAGGAAGACTTGATCGTCTTCCTCCCTGCCCCCAGCATCCTCATCTCCTCCCTGACTCTACACTTACACGCGTCCCATCTCCCCTGTACATGGCTTCCAGTGGGACTTGTGTAACTGTGATCTCACACTGGACCACGTGTCTGCTTCCACCCCTCCCTCAGCTCCCCATATCTGTCGCTTGAAGCTCAGGCTTCCTGCCCTGACTTTGGCTGACCTGGGCAGTGTGTCTGCTCCATGTCTGGCCCTGGAGCCCCGGATGTATCAGCCCCATCCACATAAGGTTACTTGGCCACTGGCTGGGCAAAAAGCCCACAGGCATCTCCTCCACCTTAAATACACTCCTCTTTCTCCTTAATTTTCAACACCTTTTAATTGGATTCAATAGTCCTGTCTTCCGTAAAGCCTGCTCTGAGTTTAGCCTCCTTCCTTTCTGCCCTAGGCTGTCCTGACAGAACAGTAGAGAAGCATTTGCAATGATTTGTGCACTTCTGAGTCTTCCCTCCCAAGGTCACTCCCCTAAGTGTAGCCTATTGGTAATCTCAGCCCATACATCGGTGCCTGGCACACAGCAGGTAATCAACAAACACTGAACTAATGACCTGTGGTCTCTTCTGGTTTGGCCTGTGAGGAGCTATTCATCTGAGAACTAGGCGGCTTGGGCAATATGAAAGAAAGGAGCCATCTGACCCATGTGATAAAAAAACACAACTTTGCTCGGAAGAACGATGAGTTTTAAACGTTTGAGCTAATGATAAGGAATTTCAAAACCAAATTTTCCTCAACAATATTTCTCCGTGCAGCGCATCTGGGGGTGGTTGAGAAGTTCAAATAAAGGATTAAAGCATATAAAACAGACCCATTAAGAGATCTGGGTCATTTACCACAGAAGAGAAACTTGAAGAGACCTAATGGTTTTTAATGAAAGGAAGGATTGTGTTCTAAGGATGGCTAAACATCTGAGATTAAAGTGCTTCAAAGATTAAGGCTAAAAATGTTTAAAAAAAAAAGAGCTCACTGGTTCCTTACTGGGAACCATTTTAAGTCAGCACCGTTAGGAATAACTCAGGAAGGCTTTCTCTAGCATCTCATCTTCACCATGGACCCATTCAAGTTTGTTTTAATTTTATTATTCTCATTTTACAGGTGAGGAAATGGAGGCATACCGTGGTTCAGTAACTTACTGAGTTCACACAGCTGGTGAGTGTTAGGAGCCGAAGGAATAACCCAGGCTGGCTGGGTTTTGCACCCAATGGTTCTGTGTCCTGCTTTGCTAGAGACTGATATAGGTAGTGAAGAAAGTTTAGTAAACTCGTGTGTTAAATAAGAAAGTCTAGCTCTTTTGTGGTCTTTATTATGCCAATATGTGTATGTGTGTGTGTGCATGTGTGTGTGTGTGTGTGTGTGTGTGTGTGTGTGTGTGTGTTGCAGCACCGCTCCCCTTTCTGAGACAGAATCTGTCTACGTTTCCTTGAACTCCAGGCCTTAAATGATCTTTCTGCCTCTGCTTTCGAGTAGCTGGGTCTATAGACATGCATGATGGGCTCGTTTTTGCATCTTCGTCCTGGGGAGTTAGTTTATGAGAGAGTAAGTCTCGCTAAATGAGAGAGTGAGTTCTCTTGTTTTGTTTTGCTTTGGGCTGTCAGTGCAACATGGTTTCAGCATCCACATGTGTGTGTGTGTGTGTGTGTGTGTGTGTTCATTTATAAGACCTGACATAAATCCAGTCATATTTAGATATTATGATTTTACCTCCACAGTGATGGAACTTACTCTGCGGGCTAAAGAGAAAGCGTCTTCTTTTCTGTAATTTTTTGCAAGCTGACCCTGTTTAGTCTGCCTTGAGGGTGTACACAGTGAGGTCACAGTCAGCACAGCGCAGGGGCAGCGTGCCTTGGAACTCTAAGGCAGCTTCAACGATTCTGGTGCAAAGAAAATCAGTGCTCATCTGATGGCGGAAGGGAGGGGGCTCGAGCAGGGGGCTGCCCTGGGCTGCAGGAGGCCTCAGGGGGACAGTTCAGGAGAACCAGGGCTCCCACAGGAGCCCTGTGAGGAGGGTGTGAATGAGTCACTAGACTTTTCAGGTTGACTGAGATAACTTCTACAGTTTCTTTGAATTTAGATGTGTTATCAGCACTCACACATCAGGCATAACGGGAAGAAGAGGGGTGATCGTTTTCCTGATAGTGCCTGGACCTCAGCGGGGTGATGATAAGATTTAGGGTGAGATGTGACTCTGCAAGAATAGGTCAGGCAGCACGTGCGTCCTTGCAGGTGCTGGGGACACAGTGCCAGGTGGGCTCATGGGAGCACTGGGTCCCAGCTGCAAGTGGCCTCCAACATACGACGCGATTTGGCCCCTGCTAAGAGTTACTCACTCAGAGTGTCGAGGATGCAACTGATTTGTCACTTTGGGTCAGGGTCTGGGAAAAGCACTTGGTCGTGTGTGTGTGTGTGTGTGTGTGTGTGTGTGTGTGTGTGCAGAAGGTCAAATCCAGGGGTGTTCTATCACTGAGCTACATCTCCATCTCCAGCCCTTTATATTTTTTTGGTGACAGGGTCTTGCTAAGTTGCTCAGACAGAACTCAGACTTGCAATCTTTTTGCCTCAGCCTCTCTTGGCGTTGGGATTACAGGCATATAATGTCTGATTTAGCACTTGCTTTTAAATGTCTCTACCATAATCAAGTAAATTATTGACATCTTGGTTAAAGGTTTGAGTTCTAGGAATTCACTGAACCTCTTTGGCCTCGGTTTTCTCATCTTTAAAATGGATATAACAGTGGTATCCATTCTCTTAGATAAAATAGATTAATATATGTCAAGGGGCCGGACGTGGTGGCTCAAGCCTGTAATCCCAGCACTCGGGAGGCAGAGACAGGAGGATTGCTGAGTTCGAGGCTTGCCTGGGCACCATAGTGAGCTCAGGGCCAGCCTGAACTACAAAGTGAGACCCTGTCTCAAAAGCAAAAAAAAAAAAAAAAAAAAAAATGTCAAGGGCTGGGACCGTCAGTATTAAATTTGCATCTCTATGAATATATTCACTTTTATTGGTGCAACTTCCTACTGGCCACAGGCCCTACTCAATCCTTGTTCAAAATAGATACTTAGTAAATACATGTTATATATAGAAGAAATAGGTAAACAGATTTAGTGGGTTGCATGCATGGACACCTATACTGACTGTCCGGTAACCTGTAATTCAGGGACAGGCTGAAGTTAGATTTAATCTCCATTGAGCAATATTAAAAAAAAAAAGGAAGTGCCCTCCAATAAATAAAAAACTGCTAAGTGCAGCTTGAAGTGCACCATTTTATTTTTATTTTTTATTTTTTATTTTTATTTTTATTTTTTTGAGACAGGATCTCGCTTTGTAGTTCAGGCTAGCTCTGAGCTCACTGTGTAGCCCAGGCAAGTCTTGAACTCAGCAATCCTCCTGTCTCTGCCTCCCGAGTGCTGGGATTACAGGCGTGAGCCACCACGCCCGGCAGTGCACCATTTTATTTTAAAAATAATAATAAAAAAACCAAAAAAGCATAATGTGTTAGGAGCTGGTACAGTATGACCAGAGTACCTTCACACTAGGTTGAATCATATGAAATTGCTGCATTCGGGCAAAAGGAAAAAAAAGTGGTCAATGCTGTCAATTTAAAATGGCTCAATGTACCATATTTCAGTTAATTGACACTAAATCGAAATGCTTGTAACACCTTCCCTCTTAACAACAGCCATAAAACTAAACTGGCCAATTTTATGGCTGTAAAAAATGTTGAGACGCCTCTAGTTTATTGATGGAAGGATCAGTGCCCCTAAGAGACGTTACATCTTCGTATCTTAGTCTTCTTGGCCTCCCAGTGTCTATACATGAGAGGGGCCAACTCTATGTGTTGTTAATCGAGTGGTGTTTGTTGTTATCGTCTCTTAAAAGTTAGGCCTACATTTTGCTGCCCTGCTTAATTTTGAGACTAACAGTGTTAGCTTCATTTCAGTTTCCACGATTTAGATAAATCCTTCCTGTCCCTTGTTTGGGCAGCCCTGGGAAGCTAATTAATACATTTTTAATATATGATAGAAGCAAACAAGACTCTGCTTGTACGTACAGCCATGACAGAAATAAACTCAGGTCAGAAATATTTTTACAATGAAGGGAAACTTTATCATCACAATGGGAAGTTATCGTTTGTATGATACAACTCTGTGCATTTTAAACCCCGCGGATGGTAGAGTCAGTCACACAGCCCTTTTTCTGGTGCTTCCAACTACCCAGAGCCCTGCTGGAGCTTCTGGTGTCCTCTAATGATCTAGGAAAAATAATCTTTGGGGATCCCAGCAATGAAGAACTTCATTATTATTCATAAACAATTTTATAATGTTTGTGATGGAGCCCAAATCGAGGAGCAAGTGCTGAAATAACTAAATGGGCGGCACAGAACGGTTTTCAGTTGAGAAAATAAAGAGCCGTTGGTACCGTGGAAGAGAGGAGGTGTGCTTTAGGAAGAGCGTGAACAACCCGCGGATTAGAGTGACTCACTGGCCTCAGATTCCCCATATTTGTTTCCTCATAGTCACTCTCTATTCTATCTTCTGTTGAGGGGGTTACTGGGAGCATGCCTTAAAATGTCCTACATTTTTGCGGAGGGGAACATCTAGAGCTCTAAGAGGTATTATTTGGTGTTTGGTTCACCTAGAGCAGCCGCCACATTGCTTAAGCAGAGTTCTGAGAAAACAGTTGCTTTCATTTTTTTTTTTAAACAGAAGAACCACAAATCCCCTCTGTTCTCGGATCCTCATACAAATCAAACGTGGGCAAGAGAGGGCCCACAAAATCACCAACGTTAACCTTTCTCTCAGTGTCTTCTTGGAGATTTTTCTTTTCTTTTCGGGGCACAGAGCTTTACCATTCTGCTCAATTTGTGCTGTCTAACGAGATCCCAGCCCCGGGTGATGGATGGGCTCTACAGCAGCGACTGGGGATGCTAATTGCATTTTAGAACGGTGAGGGCAGGATTAGTTCCAAACATACCTGAGGTAATAACTAGGAATACAGCCAGAAGGTCAACAGTTCAATCAAATAGAGAAGAAAATTAGCATATCTTAAGAAGGTGTTCGAGTAGTTTTGCACAAGAGCTCTTATTTAAGTCTACAAGGAAATTGAAAATACTGATAGAGCGTCATAAGTCTATACTTCCCGTTATAACTCACCGGAAACTCCTGATTTCAGGGTACGGAGTCTGAGAGCGAGAAGTATCAGGCAGGGAAAAGTGAGGGTGTGCTGTGAGGGAAATTGGCTGGAGTCTGAGGGTGGGGTCCTTGCCAGGACAGCATCACACGGAATTAAGAGTTATCAGGAGGAAATCCCTGGGCTGCCGAGGAAAGAGCAGAAGCCACGGATACGCCAGAGCTTGGCATTGTTGGAGGGCTCCGGGCCAATCCTTTATTACAGTAACAACACAGTTAATCCATGATAACAAGAAATCCCTTCAAACAAGTGTGGATCACATCTCCACCAACATAATTACAATCTGTTCTCCACAGTGCAGTTTCCATAACATGGCCCGAGCTTCCCCCAACTTTCTTTTCTTTTTTATAAAATGCTTTCTAATGAACTTCAAAGAGAAGCAATGGAAACTACATCCATTGCTTGCTGTTTTAAATGACTGAACTCATCTTCTGTTAGAAGCGCATAGTCTCTAAAACCATTTATTGAGCATATCTCGTGCATTTGGCAATAGTTCTATGGTTAATTGTTTTAGAGAGTATTCTTTAAAAAGTCACCTGTCAAAAATCAACAAAAACTCCAAAGCATTTCCACCTTGTCAACTGATTAAAATAATAAAGCAGCTCAAGGATCTTTCTTTCTTTCCCTCTTTTTTTTTTTTTTTTTAGTGTTTTGAGACACTAAAAGGCTGGCCCTGAACTCGCTAGGTAGCCCAGGCAAGCCTCAAACTCACAGCAATCCTCCTGCCTCTGCCTCCCAAGTGCTGGGATTACAAGTGTGAGCCACAATGCCCGGCACTGTGATATGTAGTACTAGAGATCGAACTTGGAACCTTGTGCTTGCCAGGCAGATGCTAGAACCACTGAGCTACATTCCCAGCCCTCAAGGATTTATTTAATGTGCTGAGAAGTGGTTCTTTTCCTTCTCCAAGAGCCTCACTCTCTGCAGAGTCTTTCAGTAAGGATGCCACACAACCTCCTCATGTCACCATTTCACAGAGTATAATATTCAGTAGCTAAATGGCAGTGAATCTGGGAAGCAAATAATAACTTTTATCATTCAAAGTACGGTATGGAGAATTCAGGCTGAAAATCATGTTCCAAAGAAATCTATTTAACTTTTAGCTCAGAAGTGGTTGTTCTGTGTTCAATTAAAAATATACAACATTTGCCGGGCGTGGTGGCTCACGCCTGTAATCCCAGCACTCAGGAGGCAGAGGCAGGAGGATTGCTGAGTTCGAAGCTTGCCTGGGCTCCATAGTGAGCTCAGGGCCAGCCTGGACTACAAAGTGAGACCCTGTCTCAAAAAAAAAAAAA
>PVIC010044130.1:0-15143 GCA_004025085.1 Thryonomys swinderianus
GAGGTAGAGAAGGCCAGAGTCCTCCACGCGGATCCGGTCATCCTTGTGAAGCGGTTTGTGGTAGACGCTGTGGAGGTGCTGCCCAGGTGGAAGCTGGGCACCTCTCTGGGCGTGTCTTGCAGGGCGGGCACGCAGAGCAGTGGGGTCCCGGCTGGCTGGTCCAAGTACTGCTGCTCCCAGGAGGCGTCCCTTGGGAAGCAGAGGCCCAGAGGGGCTTCACTGGGCAGAGGCAGCAGCAGCAGGAGCCGCAGCCCCACGGCACTGGACGTCACCTTTGCCATGGCCTCTGGCGGCTGGGGATGAGGGTCAGATACTGACACAGGTGGGGCACTTTAAGGGGTGGGGCGGAAGGAGGGGCCGGTGATCCGTAGGGGGCGGGGCCTGCGTGTCCACCGGAAGAGAAGAGGCGCTGGCACCATTTTGGGATTGCGCAGAGGAGTAGAGGGTATTTCCCATACTCGGAGAGGTAAGTTCGGTGGAAACAAGGTGAAAGGGGTGTTCGACATGATAAAGAAGCAGCCTCTTGAGCCTCAGGGAGGAGGAATTTCCCCATGAAGGTCGGGGCACTCGCCTAAGAGGTGAGGCAAAGGATTACCGAGGGCCCCACATTTGGCCACCAGTTGTTGTCATGGGGCTGCACACGGGAGGGTGAGGTGCAGAGACACACACACACACACACACACACACACACACACACACACACACACACACACACACACACACACACCCCCCAGACTCTGGCGAGGTTTCTGGAACACTTCCATTTAATGAATGTGGTGTAGGGTGTTATATAGCGCAAGCAGTGGGCGGGGTTTGTGGTGGCTATTGGGGATTGGTCTATCGTTGTCAGAGGAGGGGCCCAATTTGGGGAGGACCGGGCAATCTCCGGCCTTGGTGAGCCCTTTAGCTCAAGGCTCGCTGTGGTCTCAACTTAGTTTACCTAGGACCAGGGGCTCTCTCAGTACCTAGGAGACTTGGATGCAGTGCATTTGGTTCAGCCAGACCTGGATTTCGCCAACAACCTGGTTCTTAATCTACTTTTTTTGGTTTTATTTTAAGAAACAAATAGCACTAACCTTGGGTAAAAATTTTGGAGTAAATAAAGTATGTTTCCAGTAAGCCTCTTTCTTTTTCTGTCACTGATTCCTGAGAAGGGATAGAAGGTAAGAAGAGAAATTATATTCTAAGAGGTTGTAGGCCTAGTAGTTTACACTTATACTCCGGAGGAAGATCTGGGGTGAGTCTTTGTTCTACCTTTAATAATTGTGATTTTGGACAAGTGATCAAATTTCTGGGCTCATCAGATTAGTCATCTGTAAAATGGGGCCAATAATTGCACTATCTTATGGCATTATTTCAATGTAGTTTCTGGCATAAATTATGTTCACAATAAAAGTAGCTTTATTTTTATTCATTTTATGGTTGTGTATTCAGATTTTTTTTCCCTTTCTTTGGTATTGTTGGAGTATATAATGATTATACTCCTTGCAGGGAACTGGTACAGGTACATAATACATTTCAATTTCTTTTTTTCCTTCCTGCCACCCGTCATTCTGATTTTTTTCAACATCAGATTCATTTATCATATGATCTTATAAAATTATCATATATACAGATAAAAAACAAAACTAATAGCCAAAGAAATATAAAACATATAACTGTTTTTTTTTTTTTTTTTTTTTTGCTTTTTGAGACAGGGTCTCGCTTTGTAGTTCAGGCTGGCCCTAAGCTCACTATAGTGCCCAGGCAAGCCGCCGCGAACTCAGCAATCCTCCTGTCCCTGCCTCCCGAGTGCTGGGATTACAGGCGTGAGCCACCACGTCCGGTATTGTGGTATGCGGCGTTGATTGTTGGTGGGCGTGTCTCCACGCCCAGCATTATATGTGGTTACCGGGGATCAAACTCAGGACCTTGCGCTTGCGAGGCAGGCGCCGGAACCACTGAGCTAACCCTCTGGCCCAACATATAACTGTTTTAAGGTACACTTTTAGATACATTGCCTGCACTGGATTATAACACTTTTTCTTTCTTTTCTCCTATTATCTGTCTTTTATTTTGATATAGATATATACATATATTTTCATGTAAAATAAACCATATGATATTTAAGCTTGTGTGCCTGAGTTATTTCAGTTAATACTGGTCTCAAGGTGCATTCATTTTCCTACAGATGATTCAAATTTATCCTTCTTTGTAGTATAAATATCCCACTTCTTTACCAATTTATCTGTTGCTAGATATAAAGGCTGTTCTCAAGATTTAGCTGTTATGAATTGTCCTGCTATAAACATGGGTATGGATATCTCCATAATATGATGTCTTTAATTCTTTGAGGAATATACCTGGTAGGGAAAGAGCTGGGTCAAAAGGAATTTTTATTTTTAGTCTTTTGAGGAATATCCTACTGATTTTCATAGTGGTTTTATCAGTATAGTTAAAACAACAGTGAGTGTTCCTTTCACCCCACAGCTTTGCCAGCATTTGTTATTGGTTGATTTCTTGGTGGTGGCCATTCTTTTGGAATGAGGTGGAATCTCAATGTTTTAATTTGCATTTTTCAAATGGCTGGTTATGTCGAACATTTTTTCATGTGTTTATTGGCTGTTTGTATTTCTTTCTTTCTTTCTTTTTTTTTTTGAGACAGGGTCTCGCTTTGTAGTTCAGGCTGGCCCTGAGCTCACTATGTAGCCCAGGCAAGCCTTGAACTCAGCAATCCTCCTGCCTCTGCCTCCCGAGTGATGGGATTACAGGCGTGAGCCACCACACCCAGCATTGTATGTGGTTATCGAACTCAGGACCTTGTGCTTGTGAGGCAGGTGCCAGAACCACTGAGCTAAATCTCCAGCCCTATGTTTATAGTTCTTAACTCTTCCTGTTGAATTGTTTCCTAACCAATATGTAATGTCTTTCTTTGTCACTTCTAATCAGTCTTAGCTCATGTGATAGTTACCTAATTGTGTCACCTTGAGTAAGAAGTGCCCAACTAAATTGGATCAGCATAGTTCTGGCTGTGGCTGAAGGGATTTATTGAAGACAGAAGACCCTCACTGGGTAGGCTGGTTGCCTGGATGTGATAAAAGGGAAGCTCACTTCTGTTTGTTTTTTTGAGACAAGGTCTTGTATGTAGTTCAGGATGGCCTCAAGCTCACTATGTAGCCCAGGCTAGCCTCTAACTCACAGTGATCCTCCTGCCTTCATCTTCTGAGTGCTGGGATTGCAGGAATGCATCACCAGATCTGGCTACACTTGTTTCTTTGGAGGGGACCCCACCTTCTCCTTGGATATTGTCTGCCGGCTTCCAGTGTACTCTTCAGCCCTCCATCACAGAGCCTTCAGCTTTCTAGTGCAGACCCTTTAAGCTTCCATCACAGGCCTTTTGACTTCTTGACATGGACTTGCATTGGGTCCTATAGTGAGGTTTAAGACTTTGGCCTGTGGCTGGCCCCTTTGGCAGCAACACTTGCTTGAGGCCAGAGTTTAGATGTTTTAGTTTGACTTTAAAAAGTATTATTTATGAGTTTACTTACAAAAAGCTTTTCTGTGCCTTAAGATGTTAAAAAATGTATTATTATTTAGATATTCCATTTTAGAGTTTTGAAGCAACCTTGACTTTCATAAGATGTTAGACTCATTTGAAATGCTGTGATCACTAATTGTGATATGTCAACCTGACCCCAGTAAGAACCACCTAGCAGATTAATAGGTTGTAGATGTGGTAGGTGTGTCTGGATGATTTATGATGCAGACCAACAGACTGAAAAGGTAAAACTCATCCCAGACATAGATGGCACAGATCACTAGGCTTGTAGTTTGGACAAAAGAAAAATAGAAAAGCAAAGGAATTGTTTCCCTTTTTAAAGAAGTATTCACCTTTACTATTGCCTTTGGATGTTGGTCTCCAATTCCTTTAGCTTTTCAATGCAGACTCTTCAGTCTTCCAATGTAGGCTTGCTGATTTCTTTTTTTTTCTTTAAATTTTTAAAAATTGAATTCTTTATTGGTACATTTTATATACAGCTCACAATCACACACAGCATTGGGGAATTTGTACAAGTATATGGCACAAGTTAATTCTCATTTTTACCCACATCCCTACCCCACCCCTTATATATATATTTTTGGAATCGTATTAATTCTTTTCCCTCATTACATTCCCACACCAAATTCTCTTTGGATAGTTCCTATTTTACAAAAACTATTATACATTCTAGAACTCATTTACATCTATAGGTTCTCATACAAAATTTTTAATAAAGCAAACTTTATTTAGAACAAGAAAGATTAAGGGGAAAAATGAGAATTGAGTCATGTCATATACTGGTACAAATTCTCAATGTTGAGTATGATAGTGATGTGTACATATAATGTACCAATAAATATTTTTTTTGCTTTTTGAGACAGGGTCTCGCTTTGTAGTTCAGGCTGGCCCTGAGCTCACTATGGTGCCCAGGCAAGCCGCCGCGAACTCAGCAATCCTCCTGTCCCTGCCTCCCGAGTGCTGGGATGACAGGTGTGAGCCACCACGTCCGGCATTGTAGTATGTGGTGTTGATTGTTGGTGGGCGTGTCTCCACGCCCAGCATTCTATGTGGTTACCGGGGATCAAACTCAGGACCTTGAGCTTGCGAGGCAGGCGCCGGAACCACTGAGCTAACCCTCCGGCCCCATACCAATAAATATTCAAATTAAAAAAGAATGTCTTCCAAGAATGGAAGCCTACTGCAAACAAACAAATACAGAAAACTAAAAAACAAACTAACAAACACACCCCCAAAAGATACGAAGTGCAAATTAATAATCAGTAAGTAAGTAAATTCTACAAGAAAACCTAGCAATTCTCTTTATAAAATTTAAAAGAAAGCATCACAATTTTTTTTTTTTTTTGAGACAGGGTCTTGCTTTGTAGTTCAGGCTGGCTCTGAGCTCACTATGGTGCCCAGGCAAGCCGCCGCGAACTCAACAATCCTCCTGTCTCTGCCTCCCGAGTGCTGGGATGACAGGCGTGAGCCACCACACCCAGCATTATATGTGGTAACCGGGGATCGGACTCAGGTCCTTACGCTTGCGAGGCAGGCGCCGGAACCACTGAGCTAACCCTCCGGCCCCAATTTTTTTCTTTTTTTTGAGACAGGGTCTCTGTAGTTCAGGCTGGCCCCGAGCTCACTATGTAGCCCAGGCAAACCTCAAACTCAGCAATCGTTCTGTCTCTGCCTCCCGAGTGCTGGGATGATAGGCATGAGCCACCTCGATAGGCACTGTGGTATGTGGTATTGATTGCTGGTGGGCGTGAGTCCCCACACCCAGCATTGTATGTGGTTACTGGATTGAACTCAGGGCCTTGCGCTTGTGAGGCAGGCGCCAGAACCACTGAGCTAAATCTCTGGCCCCCAGCATCAAAATATTTTAAAATGTTGATAAAATTAAAAATATTTTCCTTTTATAATTTGATACTACAAAGACTCTTTAACAATTGATAAGTAATTTGGCAGAAAATTAGTAAAGAGCGATAACCCCAAGTAACATTTTCAGTCAAATTAATCAAACTGACATTTATAATAACCTTCAGCCAACAAATTGCTGATTTCTGACAACAGACTTGCACTGCTAAGTCTGTGGTGAGCTTCCCGGCTTTCAGCCTTTGACAGCTACTGATCCTCTGAATCTCCAGCACACAGATGGCCATTTTGGAGTATTCTGTCTTTAATGTGGCTGATAGTCATTGTGACTCCTTCTCTTTTGGTCGTGTAAGCCTACCTAGTAAATACCTTCTATAATCATGTTTATGTTTTATATTGAATCTATTCACTTACAAAGCCCTAATGAATGAACAAACAGAACCAAATGGGTCATAAGCAAGTTGAATTGTGAACTAAAGAAAAAAAAATCAGGGGAATTAGTTGGAAAACTAAGAAATATAATTCTAACTGATGAGCAATGAGTTGAGAATCAGTATTAGGATAGGGTCTATGAAGTTTTCCAAACCCATGACTCTAATTTTATTTTGTAGCCTAATTGCTTCTAAAGCTTATTTTATTGGTAATGTTTTCCATTGGTTGGAGCCAACCTAAATAGAGAGTACTCATACAAAATGTTCCATTTTGATGATGGACCTTTTAGTAGATTAATATTTTTTCAGGGCTAGTTAGCTACTACTTTATTTACCTTTACTATGTAATTGTGATTATTCTCACTTTATATATTTATAAATTGAGTTTTCTGTGGCCAGTGTTGGTTTCTGGTCCAAACTTTCACTTTAGCAGGAAACAAAAATTACAAGATAAGTAAGGAAATTTAAATCCATTGCTGAATGAAAGCAATGATTTCAGCTTCCCGGAGCAAACTAGACCCAACAGGGAATAAGTAATAGAAGAAGCTAGTTCCAATTCACAACAGAAAAAATTTTCTAACAAGCAAATGCCTATAATAAATTTAACTGTACTAAGGATTACTTATTTGAGCATATTACAGATTAGAGACAAAGTCTCTTATTCATGTAATAGAAAAGATTCTTACTGGAATTATCTAACATTATATCAATGGTAAAATTATTTAACTCCATAGTAAAATATTCCAAATTAGAAAAACACATTCAAATCCATACTAAGTCTACTAGAATAGCTAGATATTTAAGAAAATAAATTTCCATTTCTTAAATAATAATTATAAGCTCAAGAGAATAATCTGAGCAGTAGTTTCCCTACACAGTATTTATTTCCTGAGTTAGCTAGCAGTCTCATAAAAGGAATGAATTTAGCTTTTCTACTTTTCTAAAAAATGAGGAGATATAAAGTTTAACACACCACTTTCCAGTATTCCTGACTAATAAGGTAAATGCAGAAGAAGCCTTCATTTTAGGGAGTCTGAAACAAATTTTGATTTATTGTACTAATATGCTCCCAGTACGTTTTTCTTTGTCAATTTCTCTGTCTTTCTGTTCTCTCAGCTCTCTCAATTTTCTACCAGTCTTCTATTTTTTTTTTTTTTTTTTTAGTTTTTACTATTTTACTGGTTTTGATGATTCACTCACTGAAAAGAAGCTGATTTCAACTCTGGGTGATCTGATCCCTAAAATAGTATCTTTCTATTAGATCAGTGTTTTCTCATGTATTTCTGTCTAGACTCATTTTCATCATGATGGTTGTTTTTCTTTTCACATTTAATCATTCACCAGCCTCAGAAGAGCTCCTGTCCTCATGTTCTTTTTTTTTTTTTGCTTTTTTGAACCAGGGTCTCGCGTTGTAGTTCAGGCTGGCCCTGAGCTCACTATGGTGCCCAGGCAAGCCGCCGCGAACTCAGCAATCCTCCTGTCTCTGCCTCCCGAGTGCTGGGATTACAGGCATGAGCCACCACGTCCGGCATTGTGGTATGCGGTGTTGATTGTTGGTGGGCATGTCTCCATGCCCAGCATTATATGTGGTTACCAGGGATCGAACTCAGGTCCTTGCGCTTGGGAGGCAGGCACCGGAACCACTGAGTTAAACCTCCGGCCCTGTCCTCATGTTCTTAGTTTTTCCTCCCCTTTGATTGCTTTTTTCTATGTTCATTTACATTTTATTACCACACATTTACCTTTCTAACCAAAAGTCATCATAAGGCAGTGAGGAAAACCTTGAGATCAGGACATAACAAGAAAATCTTTACATTATTCAATATATCACTTATTATAATGTGATAATATTTTTGCCTTTCTGATTTAACTGTGAACTTGATGTAAGCAGCTGAGGTTTTATATTTGTATGCTCAGTATCTGTCATGTAATAGGTTCTCAGTGTGTAACAAATGAACAAAGCTATGAAAGTGTTCAGTGTCATAATGACTATATAAAACTCAAGAAACTATAGGCATATATTTTACCAGAAGTCATTTGCCTAAGATACTATGTCTGAACAAATAAGCAGTGCCTTTCTAAGAAGGATAAAGCTTGGATAGTTATACTTCACAAGTTTACTTACCTACAGAGAGCTATTGCTTGGAATACAAATGAAAGAGTTGGTATAAAGTTTTGTCAAGTCACATTGAAATGTTTCCCATTACAACTACTCATAAAGGTCAAGAGTTACATAATCATTTATGGTTAAAAACATATTCTTAGGTAAGTATGGAAAAATTTGAATTTCTAAAAAACCCTTCAATCATTGAAAACAAGAATGCTTATTGAATAAGAGCTGGGTATAAATTAGAAGCTAAGGAGACTTGAATGAAGGCCCTAAGGAAAAATATAAATACAAGAAGTCATGGAAAGTTATTATAGGCATTTTTATCTTTTATAATTTAAAGATAGCATTGGATTTTGTTATCATAAAACAAGTGATCATAAAGAAAAAAATTACACAACTAAGTAAAAAGAAAAGCGTAAAATTATTTGTAGGACTATTGCACTAAAATGATTGGTATTAATAGTTTGATGCATGGATTTCTTATTTTCCTTTACAGGACAGGAAGTATAAAATCAACGGTATAGGAATTATAAATAAATTAATAGCTACATTTAGTATGATGTAAGAAGCAACTGATTTTATTCTTTCTTGCCATTAATTAAACTTTTGTGGAATACTTCTTGCACTTGGATAAAGTTTCGTATGTGTACCATGGATTCAATCTTAGATGTTGAATCAAGTCTAAGAATTAAATAACTCTAAATTCTCATTCAATGAATTCTCATTCTTTTTCCAACACTGACTTGTGGATTGGTACTGGGGGAGGCATGAATAGTATGTATTTCAGATCTGAAATGTTTCCTAAAAGCCCATATATATCAGGCTTCACTCTCAGGCTGTGGTGCTACTGGAAAGTGGTGGAACCTTTAAGAAGTAGGTAGGTCCTTGTTAGAAGAAGTTGGGTCATTTTGAGTTACTATCAAAGAGGATTCTGAGACTCAGGCTTTTACTTTCATTCTTTTATTCCCAGCTGGATAGAGTAAGCAACTTTGCTCTATCCTGTATTCATTGCCTTAATGTGATGCCTCAACACATGCCAAATGAAATGAAACCAACTGGCAATTGACTGAAACTTATTTTTGTAGGTCATTTTTTTCTTAGTTAATATTATTGGTACACTTTTGATATAATGAGCACATACATCACAGGGAATTTGTACCTGTACATAATATATACAGATTCTTTTCTTTTCCCATTCTCCTCCCTTTAAGCTTTCCCTCATTTACCAAAGCTTTGTTTCCACTCTTTCCTTCTATTCTCATTTTTCCTTTTCTTCCCTTTTCTCTCCCTGCTTTTTTGTTCCCTTTCCCATTTGAACATTTTTTTCTTTTCCCTTTTTCTCAATATCTGTCATCCATCTTGGTCCTTTTTTACAGTTTTGATTTCTCACACAAGGAAAACAATATCTTATTTAAAACATGTGTGCCCTGATTTATTTCACTTAAAAGTATGAACTCAAGGTGCATCCATTTGAGAAAAAAATCACAATCTTATACTTCTTTATGGCAGAGAAATGCCTTATTATATATAAAATACCATCTTTTCTTTATCTATTTAGCTGTCGATGGGCATATGGTCCGTTTCCAAGATTTAGTAAGCACAAACTCTGTTGCTATAAAAACATAGGCATACATATACCTCTGTGGCATAATGCTTATAACTCTTCAGAAGATACCAAGAAGGGGAATAGTTGGATCAAATTGAACCTCTACTTTAAACATTTCTTTTTTTTTGAGACAGGGTCTCGCTTTGTAGTTCAGGCTGGCCCTGAGTTCACTATGTAGCCCAGGCAAGTCTCAAACTCAGCAATCCTCCTGCCTCTGCCTCCCGAGTGCTGGGATTACAGGCGTGAGCCACCACGCCTGGCACTGTGGTATGTGGTATTGATTGCAGGTGGGTGTGAGTGACCATGCCCAGCATTGTATGTGGTTACTGGGGATTGAACTCAGGACCTTGCGCTTGCGCGGCAGGTGCCAGAACCACTGAGCTAAATCTCCGGCCCTCTACTTTAAACAGTTTTTGAGGAATCTCCACACTGATTTCAATATTTGTTGCACCAGTTTACACTCCCACTAAAAGCAGAGGATTTCTTTTTCCCCCGCTTCCTTGCCTGGATTTATTATTGATTGAGTTCTTGATAGTTATTCTTTCTGTAGTGAGATGGGATCTTAGTGTTGTTTTAGTATGCGTTTCTCAAGTAATCAGTGACATTTAACATTTTTTCATCTATTGTTTGCCACTTGTACTTCTTCATCTGAGAAATGTCTGTTCATTTCAGATGCTCAGTTTTGGATTGGGTCTTTACATTTGGAGGTCTGACATTTTTGAGTGCTCTGTATATTCTATATAAAAATCCTTCATCTAAGGAATAGCTGGTAAAAATGTTCCCATTCTTTGCATTGTCTCTTCACTCTATTAGTAGTTTGTTTTGCTGTGCAAATTTTGTTAATAGGATGAAATCCCAGTTGTTGATTGTAGTATTTCCTGTGTGATTGGGAATTTGTTCATGAAGTCCTCAATAGTTTTACCTAGTCTATCTTTCAGAATTGTTTATGTTTTAATATTTATATATTTGATCTATTTCAATTTTAGTTCAGTGCATGGCATGAGATATAGGTCTAGGTTTAATCTTCAGCATGTAAAAGGCTAGTTTTCCCAGCACCACTTTGTGTGTGTGTGTGTGTGTGTGTGTGTGTGTGTGAAAGAGTGGTTTACTAATCTGCTATGCTTTTCCTTTATTGATTTCATTGGTGCATTTTAGGTATACATTATAATCACATTCATCATTAAGAATTTGTACCTGTACATGATGCATCTTGATTCTCATTTTTCCCATGTCCCTACCCTCCCTTCAATGCCCCCATATACACAAATATTGTTTCTGTTTTTTTATCATAAATTTTTCTTTCCTTTCTTTGCTTTCCCCTGCCTATTTCCCCTTGCCCTTTGAACACTTTCTTCCTATTCACAATACATGCCATACATTTGGACCTCATTTACACCTTCAGTTTCTCATATTGGAGAAATCACATGATATTTATACATCTCTGTCCTATTTATTTCACTTATGAGTATGGCCTCAAGAATCATCCATTTAACTATACATGTCTCTAATTCATCCCTCCTTATGGCTAATACTCCATTTTATAAAAAACACATCTTATCCAGTGTCTAGTTGATGAGCATTTGAGCTGTTTTCAAGATTTAGCCATTGCAAACTTTCTCCATCTGCAAGCAGCCACCAGACCCAGGCCAGCCACTCCAGGGACCTCCATCCACCCCAGGCAGTCTGGGAAAGTGCTGCAGAGGCCACACAGTGACTTTTGCTGCCTGCAAGCAGCCTGCCTGCCACTGGACCCAGGCCAGCCACCCCATGGGACATCTATCCACCATATGCATCTCTAGCCTATCCACCATTGCACTCAGGCCAGAAGCCTCATGGGACCTCCATTCCTATTTGCCTGAGTCTGGGTAAGCGCCACTTAGGTTGTGCAGTGATTTATAGTGTTCACCAGCGCAACAGATATGAGAAAAAATTCAAGAACCCAGGCACAAAGATCACCACCACAGGGGAATTCAGGGAAAAGGGAAATGGGGCAAAATGAAGCTCAGTCTCCAGGACTTTCTGAACTGGTAACAAAAGCAGACCTACTAAAATGGAAATCAGAACTCATCTCTGAGATGAAAACAGAGATGGTATCCACAGTGAAGGACTTCATTAAAGAAGAGATTGGGAACATCATAGAAGCTCAGATAACAAAAGCAATGGAACATTACAAAGAGCTTCAAGCAGAGGCAGGTGATCAAAAATGAGAATGAAAGTTTGTGAAGTAGGATGAATTACACAGAAAGCTGAATTTCAGAACTAGAAGACAGACTCACAGCCAATGAACAGGAAAGGAATAACTTATGGAAAATGGCAAGGGACCTTGAGAAATCAATCCAACAGTTCCTAGATGATTCACAGAAGAATAACATAAGGCTGGTCAGAGTCAGTGAAGAAGCTGGAGACAGTGAAAATGATATCTAAAACTGTTTACAGATATAATGGCAAAAAACTTCACAGGAAAAGGAAAAGAATTGGATATACAATTAAAGGAGGCATGTAGGACTCCAAAAGCCTGTGATATTAAAAAATCTGCACCCAGGCATATAATTATCAAGGTTTCAGATATCCAACAAAAGAAAAAATACTGAAAGCGGCTAGGGAAAAGAGAAAAACCACGTACAAAGGGAAGCCTTTCAGGATCACAGCAGACTTTTCAAAGCAAACGCTCAATGCAAGGAGAGCCTGAAAGGAAGTGTTTCAATCATTGCAGGAAAACAACTTCCAACCTAGATTGATGTATCCTGAAAAACTATCTGTCAAAATTGATGGAGAAATAAGGTACTTTCATGACAAAGAACACCAGAAGAACTTTGCAATTACAAAACCTCCACTCCAAAAGAATATTTTGGAGAAAAACAATGAAGGTCATAAACTCATGAGACCTAGCAGAGTGAATTTATTGAGCAAGACATGAAACTGAGTGGAAAGGGGAAAAACAAGAAATAAAAGAGCCAAGAATAGGATAACACTATGACAGGTATAAATCAGGCCATATCAGTCATAACCATTAATGTTAATGGCCTCAATGGGCCAATTAAAAGACACAGGTTGGCAGAGTGGATTAAGAAACAAGATCCTACAATATCTTGCATGAAAGATACACACCTAATTCAGAAAGAAAGCCACAGACTGAAAGTAAAAGGATGGAAAACAATTCACATGACAGGAAATTGCAAAAAAGCAGGAGTGGCTATCCTATTTGCATACAAAATAGACTTCAAACCAAAATTAAGAGGGACAAGGAAGGACACTATATCCTTGTACAGGGAACAATCCAAGAAAGAGAGATGACATTCATAAATATTTATGCACCAAATTCCAATGCACCAACTATATAAAACAAATATTAACAGATATAATGACCCTGATAAACACTAATACAATAGGAGATGGGGACTTCAATACCCTGCTGTCAAAACCAGAAAGATCAACTGGACAAAAAAATCAATTATGAAATATTTGAACTGAAACAAACCTTTGAACAAATGGACTTAATAGATGCCTACAGAGTTTTTCATCCAACAAATCAAAGTACACATTCTTCTCAGCTGCCCGTGGTTCATTCTCCAAAATAGACCACATACTAGTTCATAGAACATGTTTAAGTAAGTGCAAAGGAATTGAAGTTATCCCCTGTATACTGTCAGACCATAATCCCTTGAAATTCAAGCTGAATAGCAAAAGAAATCCCAAGACTGTCACAAACACATGGAAACTGAATAATACTCTGCTGAACAACCAATGGGTCACAGAAGAAATCAGGAAAGAAATTGAACAGTTTTTACAGTTAAACAATAATCCCAGTACAACTTACAGGAATTTATGGGATACAATGAGAGCAGTTCTACGAGGGAAATTCATAGCAGTAAATGCCTACACCAGGAAAATAGAACAAACTCAAATAAAATATCTAATGCTGAACCTCAAAGTACTAGAAAAAGAGGAGCAAAACAAACCCAAAGCTCATGCTAGGGAGGAAATTATATTAGGATCAGGGAAGGCATTAATTCAATGGAGAATAAGAGAATTATACAAAAAAATCAATGAATCTAAGGGTTGGTTTCTTCAAAAAGGTTAACAAAATTGACAGACCCTAGCCAACCTTATCAAACAAAGAAAGGAAAAGGCTCAAATCCATGCTATTAGGAATAAAAAAGGGGAAATCACTGATCCAGTGGAAGTCCAGAGGATAATAAACATGTACTTTGAAAATTGGTATTCCAATAAGATGGAAAATGTAGAAGAAATGAAAAGATTCCTAGACACACATGAACTTCCACAGCTGAATGAAGAGGATTTAAAAATGTTAAATACCCCAATATCAATTTGTGAAATTAAACATGTAATAAAAAAATCTACCGACAAAGAAAAGTCCTGGTCCTGATGGCTTTACTGCTGAATTCTATAATATTTTCAAAGAAGAGTTAATACCACTACTTCTCAAACTCTTTAATGAAATTGAAAGGGAAGCAGTACTCCCAATTCACTCCTTGAAGCAACCATTTCCTTGATTCCAAAAGGAGAAAAAGACCCAACCCAAAAAGAGAACTACAGGCCAATCTCTGTAATGAACATTGATGCAAAAATCCTCAACAAGATACTGGCAAACAGAATGCAGAGAATTATCAAGAAGATCACACACCCTGACCAAGTTGGATTCACCCCAGGGATGCAAGGATGGTTCAGTGCATGTAAATCAATAAACATTATTCACTATATTAACAGACTCAATGACAAAAACCATATGGTCATCTCAATAGATGCAGAGAAAGCATTTGACAAAATCCAACACCAATTCCTGGTCAAAACCCTATAGAAACTCAGAATAGATAAACTATATCTCAACCTAAGAAAAGCTATTTACCAGCAACCAACAGCTAACATCATCCTAAATGGTCAAAAACTGAAATCTTTGTGGGCCGGAGGGTTAGCTCAGTGGTTCCGGCGCCTGCCTCGCAAGCGTAAGGACCTGAGTTTGATCCCCAGTTACCACATATAATGCTGGGCATGGTGGCTCACGCCTGTAATCCCAGCACTCAGGAGGCAGAGACAGGAGGATTGCTGAGTTCGCGGTGGCTTGCCTGGGCACCATAGTGAGCTCAGGGCCAGCCTGAACTACAAAGCGAAACCCTGTCTCCAAAAAAAAGCAAAAAAACAAAACAAAACAAAAAAACTGAAATCTTTCACACTAAGATCAGGAACAAGACAGGGATGTCCACTGTCACTGCTCCTGTTCAATGTAGTCCTAGAAACATTAACCATTGCAATTAGACAATTGAAAGAAATAAAAGGAATAAAGATAGGAAAAGAAGTTAAACTGTCATTATTTGATGATGATATGATACTCTATCTAGAAGACCCTAAAAACTCCACCAAACAACTGGTAGACTTAATCACCAAATTTAGTAGTGTAGCTGGATACAAGGTCAATGCTCAAAAATCAGTTGCATTGTTTTTTTTTTTTTTTTTTTGATACAGGGTCTCGCTTTGTAGTCCAGGCTGGCCCTGAGCTCACTATGTAGCCCAGGCAAGCCTCAAACTCAGCAGTCCTCCTGTCTCTGCCTCCCGAGTGCTGGGATGACAGGCGTGAGCCACCAC
>PVIC010044131.1:0-15154 GCA_004025085.1 Thryonomys swinderianus
GGCAGCCGTCCTCCTCTAGGTAAGTCTGTCCAAGGCTGTCCAGTCCTCAGGCCTCGGCGGCCCGGTGCGCACTGCAGGTTGGAACAGAGAACCCGGCCCATCCTGGAATGGAGAATGGTTGGGTGGCCCCACAAGGTCCTGCCTGAGAGTTCCTTCCAAACCGCCCCCTGCCCCCACCAAGCCAAATCTAGATTGTTCTGTCTTGTAAAAGTGGCAGAGTGAACCTCTGTGACCCGATCTCACTGCAGCTGCAATTCTGGTTCAGAGTGTTCTTCAAGCTACTGTAGCCATGAGGAGTGGTCCAGAGGCACAAAGTGGTCCGGGAACATCACAGAGAGAACAGAGTAAAGGACATGCTCACATTTGCTTTGCTTCACTGAACTCTATTTTGTATTACAATGTCACTTTTTCTTCAGCTTTTTTTTTTTTTTTTTTTTTTTTTTTTTTTTTTTTTTTGTGGTCCTGGGGATCAAACTCTAGCCCTTGTGCTTCCCAGGCTGGCGCGGTACCACTCGAGCTAAATCCCCAGCCCCATTCTTCAGCATTTTTAAGTTTTTCTTGTAGTGTTTTAGAAAGCCATTTCCCTTTCAATTCTTATGATACTGTCTTAGCTTTTTTCTTTTCTCACTGTACAGTTTACAGTCACTCTGCACAGCAAGTCCTTTTCCTCAGCTCCTTGCCACCCTAGGCCTTGCTGTTAGGTGAAACCACTTGATTAGTTTTCGTTAATCAGCTGTGAACAGCAGGGGCATATTATTTCTAGACTATTGTCTAATGGGTGAGATAGTTCCGTAACTCCCAGGCCTAGTGACCAGCAGTAGTGAGCAGTGCCCTCCTCCCTTCTGCCTACTGCCCCTAAGCCAGCCAGCCTGCCTGCCTGCCTCCAAGGCAATAGACGTGGCCCTCGGGTGGGAAAGAAGCCTGGACTGCATAGTGACTTCAATTCATGTGAGGCCTTTGGCCGGTGAAATCTGTTGCAACAGCCGGCTTAGGTTCCCCATTAACCCACTAGAATCTCAACAGGAGCTGGGTCGCCCCTTCCCACCCCCCACTGTACACACTTCACCCTTTCTGTGTGCCGCAGACTCCAGAAGGACGTGGCCTTCCTGAAATTTCTGTTTGCCTTTCCCAGATCGTCAGGGAAGATCGGCCTCTTGGAGTTAATGAACTATATATCCTTGTTTTCCCTCTTAGTCCCCAAACTCCCCACCTTCCCTCCTTCCCACTTTTATCTGTACTATTTCCCTTGTAGTTCTTCCAGAGATCAACCTCTTCTACTTTAAGCTCAAGTCACCTGATCAGACCCCGTGCAGACAGACACCTGCTTGCTCAAAGATCCCATAGCTCACACAGAAAGCTGGTATCTCAGTCCCACGTCCAGTCAGTGTTTCCAGTTTGCAACCTTTGGAGCTTTACCGTCTCCCCTAAAATATGACCCTCCCTAGAGAAATTGAGGAGAAATGCTCTGACTTGCAAGTCACTTCTCCAGGTGTCTGTTCAGATCATTTCAGTCATGGGCCCTAGTGCCCTCTGCAGGTTTGAGCAGGGAAACCAAGGACAGATCCATCCTGGTGTGTGCTTAGGATGAGCCTTCAATGTCCTACCTGACCCTCCCTCCCCCCACCAGGAAAGCCATAGAACTGGATTTGTTCTGTCTTGTTCAAGTGGCCCGGTGAGCTTCTGGGACCTATTTACACTCGAGCAGCTGGACTTCCAGCCTTACCAGCATCCTTCTGGCTATCCCAACCTTTCAACATGATCTGCAGACATGAAATATTCCCAAGATGACATCATACAATTAAAAATAAAAATAAAGACAGAGCCAGATGTGGTTATAAGTGCCTGTAATAACAACATACAGGTGGCTGTGGCAGGAGGGTTGAAAGGCTGATGCTAGCCTGAGTTTCCAGGCCAGCCTGGACTACACAAGGACACCCTGGCTCAAACCTAAACCAAGCTAAACTAAACTGAATTAAAGCCAAAGGCATAGGGCTTACTGTACTATTTTTTAAAGATGAATACTAAAGGAGAACTTTGAATTTATTTCCAGTGCATTTTTAACTCACATTGGAAAGCAGGAATGTAAGACATTTACTTTACTGTATAATGTCAGTTTTGAAAATACTATTAAGTCACATCTTTGCTTTTTATTCTGTGTATCATTTTGCTTAGCTGTAAGAGACCCTCTAAACTTTTATAAAATTAGTGAAGTTGGTGGACAAAGTGATGCATCCCAGTAACTCCAGCATTTCAGATGTTGAGCAATGGCAAATTTTAGTTCTGCCTGGAAAACTTATCAAGGCTCTGTCTCAAAATAAAAATGGCAGGGGATGTACCTTGATGTGAAATCCCTTGGAGTTCAATCATGGTCCCCAAAATTAAATTGATGTATTTGTTTGAATTTACTTTCCTTTTTTTAAAAAATGGAAAGTCTGTTTCAAATTGGTCAGTAATCTGCAATGTTATTGAACTGATGTCTGCTTTAATAATAGTTTCTGATGTATGAAGGGTGCATGTATCATGTCAAATCTTGAGTAATTCAAGTTCATGATATAATCTCATTCAGAAATAGAAAACTTTAACCAAAGGTAAGCTTAAAATCTTGGCCACCATAGAGGAATTCTGGGCAGTTTCTTTCTTAAGAATATGCTAGAGAAAACCTTTCATCTTCTAATTCTGATGTGACTATCCATTCATGTCATGGTTTATTTTGAAATAAAATAACACCAACATTCAGATTTATTATTATTTTGTATTTACATTCAGCTCTCCTCCTTGAATGTGCTACTTTACAATAAAATAGAGTTAGTGGGTTTGGTGCAGAGTTCTGCCTTCTACATCATTTCTGTAAGAAAAACACTGATATATAAAATATATATATAAATAATTTTAAGGTTGAATTTCAGGAACTAACTCCTCCCCCACTGTATTCTTTTTAGAGTTTCAAATCATACTTCTAGAGAAGTGTGCACACTGACAGTTACTCAAACAGAAACTCAGAGTTCAAGATAGCACATAATTTCTTAAAAATTAACCACTATTTGTATTTTGATCATTAACAGGATCAATAAAATAAATTATATGAATTATGGAGGTAGTTAATACAGAACTGACAGTATCTGATATGTACATATTTATACACAAATATAATGTGTTAACATCTTATAAAACACTTCTACATACTTCTTGTTGATATGGAATAGTGTAGATGGGAAATGTCCTAGTTTGAGCCCATGTTTTATTTTCCTTTTAAATAAATTAGTTGAGTTGGTTTTAGCCCTTGAGGGAGAATTTACCCTCAAGCAAGTTATGTAATTGTTATCATAGTTATCTTTGGATGTGGGGGGCCTCTCAGTTCTGAGTACACAGTGTACTATCTGCCTCATAAATTTGTTCCCCAGCCCATGAGGCCGTGGACTCATGTTTGATTTCAGGGAAAAAAATATGAGCTTTAAGGAAAAGGTCTATTTTGCCAAGCATTCATCTTAGCCTTCTAGATCTAAGCCACACTGGGATTCCATGCACTTGGGCCAGTGTGATCTTCAACTGAGAGTGGGCCTTCTTCCTTTACCTGTGGGCAACAGTGCAATTTCAGTTCCTCAGGGATTGCAGAGCAATCGGTGAGGCTTGGCACTTGAAGGGTATCAGCAGTGAAGGGGCAGCCGTACTTGGCATTTATGGGCCTCTCAGCACTGCAGGAGAGGAAGGGAGCATAGCACTAACATGAATTTCACAGGAACTGCTGGTGAGCAGTTGGGTACAATTCTCTGTCTGAAGCGAATCTGTGGCAGCTGCAGTGTGGTATGTGCATATGAAGAAAGCAAAAGATACAGCGCACGCAATCTATCTCACTTGACCCCACAGCAACAACGGGGGGATGCAGGTCTGATTCTCATTTCAGTGAGAATAAAATGACTCCTAAATATAGTAAGCACCGGGTTTCTACTTCTGCCCAAGAGATTTTTGAAGAATTCTAGGGTCCATTTTTTTGGCGCTCTAACAAATGGTTAAAGATCATATTGCCTTTATAACTGGTTAAAAGATTTTTTTTTTTGCCCAAACTTGCTTTGTATTTTCAGTATATTGTTTTCTCTGCAGTACATTTAGTATGTTTTGAAAAATGAGAAATTCACATGCTAAAATAAAAGATAAAAATCAACTATTACATAGTCACTGTTGAGCCTTGTAAGTATATACTTTCAGCTTTTTCTTTACATATTAATATATAAATATACGTGTTTTCTTTTACAAAAATAGTATACTATATATGTCCCTTTTCAAAATCACCCTTTCACAATCTATAATGTACATATTTGCATGCAAATTGGCAGAACCCAAATGTCTGAAGACAAAAAATAAAGAGAGCCCATTTTATGTCAGTTCCAAGCCAAAAGCCTAAACTAAAACTGTGTAAAACGTTAAAATACTAACATATGTCCTGGAGACAGTCCAAGGGACATTAGAACAGAGTGAAAGGCAGAGCACTTTAAATAGGGTAAGGACGGCTCCATTTGGCCTTCCAATGGGGTATCATCCGTTTGTTTCTTAGTGTTTCCACCTCATCTTCCTTTTATCAACTCATTGCTTAAGTTTCTGCCATGCACGTCCCTCTAGAGTGTGGGCGAGAACAGGCCGGGGTTTCTTTGAAACTTCCTTCTAGCCGAGGTTGCCCCCTCCCACAGGAGGCCGCTCCCAGAAGGCGCCCGGCCGGCCGGCAGGGGAGGCGCTCCCGCCGCGGGCGCGGTTCAGCCTGAGGCTGCTCGGCCCGGACCTGCGCGGGGGGACGCGGCCCGCGAGAGCCCCCCCCTCCGACGCGCTCCGTGGCTCGTTCTTTTGCTTTGTATGAGTTTTTGCACACGAGATTTTTCTCCTTCATCCAGTTATTCATGGAGAACAGGAAAAGGCAGAGCCGAGTCACAGAGCTCTGCGGCTGGACCCTCATTATCCCGTGACCGTGGGACCCCAAGCCGGCCTCCCCCCAGCCTCTCTTCCCCCGGAGGCTCCCGCGCCCCCTCCCCCAGCTACCGCCTTCCCGGCAGGCCTCGCCGCAGACGGCGGGCGCGGGGAGAGGGGCGGGCGGTGGGGCTCCAGACCCGTTCCGCGGGGGTGCTCCCTCGCACCCCATCCCTGCCTGGGGCTTCTCTCTCCCCGAGGTGCCGGATTCAGACCTGCAGGCAGCCGGGAGAGCGGGTAGGGGGCCTGGAGAGGGGAGGGGGGACGCTCGCCCTGTCCGTACACCGGCGGCCGCTGGGGGGTCGCCTCCCTTCTCAGATCCTGCTTCACCTCGCAGCGTTAGTGGTGGGAAGTGGAAGCCAAGGGATACTCAGAAACTATTTCAGGCGTCTTTATTTCCCTCCTGAAAAGAGGCTTCCCTCATCTCGTGCCCAGGACCACTATTTTCTGTAGGGAAATTGTGGGTGCGGTGAGGGGCTGGGGTCTAAAGTAAAACCTGGAGTCGAAGACTTAGGTCCGAGTTTAGGGATTGTAAGGTAGCGCGCACACTCATGCAAATTTTGATTTATTGTTTTTGAGACAGGGTCTCGCTTTGTAGTTCAGGCTGGCCCTGAGCTCACTACGCAGCCCAGGCAAGCCTGGAACTCAGCAATCCTCCTGCCTCTGCCTTCCGAGTGCTGGGATTACAGGCGTGAGCCATCATGCCCAGCATTGTGGTGTGCGGTTACCAGGGATCGATATCCAGACCTTGCGCTTGCAAGACAGAAGCCCGAACCACTGAGCTAAATCCCTGTCCCCTAGATTTTGATTTCTTTTCTTTTTAAAAAAATTGAATTCTTTAGTGGTACATTTTATATACAGTTCACAATCACACTCAACATTGGGGAATTTATACCAGTATATGACAGAAGTTAATTCTCATTTTTACCCATATCCCTACCCACTCCACAACCCGCCACCCCCTATATACATGTGCTTTTCCTTTTCATATTTATTATTTCCCCTCATTACATTCCCCCACCACATTCCCTTTGAATGTTTCCTATTTCACAAAATCTATCATACATTCTAGAACTCATTTACATCTACAGGTTCTCATACCAGAGAAAAGATACAGTATTTACATATCTGGGATCTGTTTCTTTCTGAGGATCAGGAGGCAAGAGACTCTGGCAGAAAGGCTTCTGGACACCTCAGGACTCTACATCACTGCTTAGTCGCAGGTAGCCATTTACAGCAACCTGCCAGAATCTCCTGACCCCAGACACACAAGGCATTGCCATCTCCTGTTTATATTTGCCTTTTCCTGATTCCCAGAGACATCTGGTTTGGGAGGTTATTATTTCTTCCTTTCTGCTACTTTCCCATACTACTTCTCTGTCCCTACCCTCCCTTCTTTGTCTACCGAGGCCTCTGATCCTGCACTGAAATTTGACTTTTACCTTCATGAATCAATGGCATATGTTCATTTGCCAACATCCTGAGGTTTAATCCATATCCATAACTCCATCATATCCAAGTGTGCTCTATCAACATGTTTCCCCCTCATTACTGATGAGAAAGTCTTTTATTTTTGCTTGATGTCACTATTTTGTTTTTGAGCCCCAGACATATATTAGAAGCTCCAATCTAAAGTGGTAATTATTCACCTACAGACTCTGGAAAGAGTTGTTTGTAAAATATATAAACCTAGAAAGACTCAATACTTTTGACTTTCATAAATCAAAATACACACTTGTTCACTTAAGTATACATGACTCAGAAAACTTATTTTTATCTGAAATGGGAGAGTTCTTGATGTACATCATGGCATATTTTCTCTTTCTCCACACATACACACACTGAAAAGTTGATATATAAATTGTTCAGTAGTTATTCACAATAGCAGAAAGTTTTCATTGTGATTCTAAACCTTTAACCAGCCATCTCTTCTTGTTTCTGGTTTAGAAAGTTTATATTAATTTATGAAAGCAACAAATAATTGATTTCTGGGACTGCAGAGAGGACATTCGGTATTAAACTACCCAGTAATTATGCTGACAATATTCTGAATAATAGAGTAGAAATCACTTTAACATAATCATCATTCTAACTACTATGTATTTTTAAATTTGCTTACAATGTTTAACCTCATGCCTATATCTCATCTACTCAAAAAGCTTGGATGGGGTTGGAGATTTAGCTCAAGTGTTACCACACCTATTTTGCAAGCACAAGGGATGGAGTTTGATCCTAGGTACTGCAAAAAAGAAAAAAAAATGTGTGGACACTAGTTTTTCATGCAGATCACCTCTCTTCCAGAAAATAGCTTACTGTCCTCCCTTTCTGTTTTACCTTTTCATGGGAAGCGTCCATCTGATTTAGAAGGTTTCTAGAACGTTTTTCTTTCAAACCTAAACTGTTTGGTGATTTTTTTTTTTTCGAGACATGGTCTTTCTTTGTAGTTTAGGCTGGCCCTGAGCTTACTATGTAGCCCAGGCAAACCTGGAACTCAGCAATCCTCCTGCCTCTGCCTCCCAAGTGCTGGGATTACAGGCATCAGTCACTAAACCCAGCACTGTGGGGTGTGGTACCGATTGCTAGTGGGGGTGAGTCACCACGCCCAATATCATATCATTGTATGTCGTTATCGGAATCGAACTAGGGACCTTGCGCTTGCTAGGCAGGCGGCGGAACCACTGAGCTAAATCTCCAGCCCTGTTCGGTAAATTCTGAAAAGAAATTCACACACAAAGTTTCCCAGGCTAGGAACTTTTTGTTGCTCTTCTCTTCTACCAGAGAATTTGTGTTGAAATAGCAAAACAGTAGTTTACTTTTATATCTTTTCAATAGTTGTTTGAATTTTCCATTTTTCATTGATATGTGTCCGTCCTTATTAGTACATGTTTGCAGTACATGATGTTTGCATTCCTTGTGTGGAACTAATACATTCACATAGCACAGGTTAATTCCTTTCTTCACCCTTTCTCCTCCCATCTCAAGGTCCCCTTCTCTTTTGAGAAAGATCTATTTCCTATTTTTAAAATCTTGTTCTTTATTTATAATTTGTGTTTCTAAGTGAAACCACACAATATTTAAGCTCATGTGTCTGATTTATTTCGCTTAATTTTATGTTTTCAAGATTCATCCATTTTCCCGCAGATGACTCTAGTTTGTCTTTTTGGCAAAGTAGGAGTTGATTGTGTATAAATACCAAATTCTCATTATCTGTTCATCTATTGATGGATATGTAGGCTGCTTCTTTATGAATTGTGCTGCTATAGACATAGGTATGCTTCTATTGCTACAATATGATGTCTTAACTATTTCAGGAAGATATCTAAAAGGAGAATAGCTGGGTCAAATGGAACTTCTAGATTTAGTTTTTTAAGGATCTCCACACTGATTTCCATAGTGGCAAACGGAACCCCAGCTGTACAAGAAACAGTACCAAAAGTCAACAAATAGGATCATATCAATTTAAAAAGTTTTTGCACAATGAAGGAAACAACCAGCAGTGAAATGACAACCCAGAGAAGTTCAAATGGCCAGTATATACATGAAGGAATGTTCAACATCTTTGGCCATTAGAGACACAGAGATTAAAACAACATTGAACTGGGTGGGGTGGCGCATGCCTATAATACCAGCACCTCTGGAGACTGAGGCAGGAGGCTCACCAAGAGTTTAACGCCAGCCCAAAAAACAAAAGAGCAAACAATAAAAATAAAATAACACTGAGATTCCATCTTATTCCAAAAGAATGGCCATTGCCAAGAAATGAATTAATAATAAATGCTGGTGAGATTGGGAAAAAAAAGGACTCTATACTGTCAGTGGGAATCATATGTGTCTTTTTTTTATTTTCAGATTTTTGAGACAGTATCATGCTATGTAGTTCTGGCTGATCTTGAACTACTATGTAGGCCAGGCTGGCCTTGAACTCAGGATGATCCTCCTGCCTCAGCCTCCTGAATGTTGATATTACAGGTACACAGCACCATACTTGGCAATGTTTGCCACACTTTTACATGAAGCTTACCTATATCTTCTTTCTCTGTGTTTGTGTGGTACTGGGGATTTTTTGTAGGATCTTCGGAATGAACTATATTTTCAGCTCTTTTGATTTTTTATTTATTTTGAGAAAGTTTCTCAATAAGTTTCCCAGGCTAGGCTGGAATTTGCAGTCCTTCTGCCTTAGCCTCCCAAAGTGCTGGGACTGTCACATCTGAGGTGTGCGTCTACCATGCCAAGCCACACCACTGCTCTGCTGGAACATACAGTTACTGGGATCCAACCAAGATCATAAACTCAACAACGATAATAAATTAAAGAGACAGAGTTGAAAATAAGACTATTTATTTGGAAAAGGACAGAAGAAAGAGAAGAGAGACAGCTCCTTTGTAATTTTTTTTTTTTTGAGACAAGGTTGTAGTTTGTAGTTCAGGCTGAACCTATCTGAGCTCACTATGTAGCCCAGGTAAACCTCGAACTCACAGCAATCCTCCTGCTTCTGCCTCCTGAGTGCTGGGATGACAGGCATGAGCCACCACGCCCAGCAGAGACAGCTCCTCTGGAAAAGTAGGGAGCATCAGGATTTTTCCCCAGCTCCTTTTATCCTTTTATTTAGAGCTAGTGATTTCTGCCATTCCCCATGTGGGCACCTAGATTGTTGCCATCTTCTTTGCTTCTAACTTGAGTACCTCCACCTACATTCTTTCTGGCCTTTGGATGATGGATAAGTGTGGGAAGGAGGAGCTTCACCGAAGGGCAGCTTAGTGTTAGAAATCAAATAAAGGGGACATATGTATACCTGGTGCAGTGGTATAGTGATGTTAAAGTAAGAACATACATATACATATACCTATATAAGTATAGGTGTGTGTGTCTTACACATATTCAATAAGACTCCTAAGTGGCTGCCCCTTGTTGCGGTTATATTTTACCAGAGGGCTTGTCATCCTGGCCTTTCCAGTTCCTGCTACATCCTTGTAAATTCCTCCTGCTAAATTCTTATGCTAATCGTGTTACCCTGTGCAGTTCTGGATCTGGCTTCTTTCTCTGTCTTTACTTTGTTTTTCTTATTGCTCGAGTTTAACAGCAGAGCCAAAGCTGCATTTAGTAAGACTTCTTGTTAACTTTTTAATAAAGCTGAATGAGATGCTCTTTTATCCTTTTCTTGCCTGTGACTCCCATCCTTACAGGATCATAGCATGTGCCATCATGCCCAACACCTTATTTCTTTCATCAATGCTCCATTTTTAATTTGAATTTTTCTTCTTAGAGAGGTCCAATTTCACTAACTTGTTTTCATTTCTACCTTTATTCTCCCTACATCTTGTAGTAGACAACCCACTATCTTATAAGACATTTCACTGAAATTATAGATAGTTCCAATCATTGGTTTATTTTAATTAATACATACAAAGTAAATATTAGGTGCTTTCTTTCATACAGTATACGGTTAGACCTTAAACACATAAAATGATCAAAATTTGACATCTCTTTAAATTTGGTCTTAACATTTAAACTTGATCCAAATCTACTGGCATGGGTAAACTGTGTACATGAGATACACTTGTACATTAGTGGTAAGTCTGTTTGCAGTGATTAACACTGCTTTCTAAACTTATCTGAGCTATAAAGATGTCCTGAATTCTTGCTTATGTAGTTACACCTTATAAAACCTATTAAAGGAATCAAAACATTGTCTTAAGAGTAGAACCTAAATGGGCCAGAGGATTAGCTCAGTGGTTCTGGCGCCTGCCTCGCAAGCGCAAGATCCTGAGTTCGATCCCGGTAACCACATACAATGCTGGGCGTGGTGGGTCATGCCCACCAGCAATCAATACCACATGCCACAGTGCTGGGCATGGTGGCTCACGCCTGTCATCCCAGCACTCGGGAGGCAGAGACAGGAGGATTTCTGAGTTTGAAGCTTGCCTAGGCTACATAGTGAGCTCAGAGCCAGCCTGAACTACAAAGTGAGACCCTGTCTCAAAAAAAAAAAAAAAAAAAGAGTAGAACCTAAATATATGTAAAGTTACCATATAGCTGTGATGCCAATTATTGCTAACTTCAAGGTACACTAAACAGTATATTTGTGTTTCCCCAGGGTACAGAAATACAAAAAAGCATGCTAAAATATCACACAAGTGACTTCTACCTAAGTATTTTTATGGTGATAAACATTTTAGGCACACACATCTGGCTTTCTCTTACGTGTGTCCCAGCTATCTGTGAAGAAATGTGCATGCCAACCCAACATGAGACAGCCCAATGATGCGGATGTTTTCAAGCTCAAGTTTGTGTGATTGTTATGTAACTGTCATAACAGTTAGAGGAACCTAAACACTGTGCAATGCAAACAAGATCTCTCTAGTGATTACAGATTAGCTGTTAATAACCTATAAAGTACATGTATACATAAATACTTCCTACTTATATGTCATTCTGGTAATAGAAGATAGCTCAAATATAACAAATTAGGTAAAAGCTTCTTTATGTCATTTAATATTTTGAGGTAAAGGTAACTAAGAAGTTATTATATACTAAAGTAGACATTTAAGTGGATTTCAAAGATAATGTCATCCCTGGGCTCTCAAGATAAAATGTCATGTTGCCCTTACTCACAGATCTTTTCTGTAAAACTTTATCTACAACAATTTAACTTCTAAGGTAATCATGATTAGTTAAAAAAAGAAAAGAAAAGAAAAGAAAAATCTTGTTCTCTGGTCATACTTTGTATTTCAAGGTGCTTGATAACTAGATAAGTCAAACCTACTGCCCTACTGCAGTATAAATGAGATTTGTCTCCTGGGTGTCCACATCTGAGGTTTGCACTGAGAAGGGGTGACTGGGCTGAGAGGATAGCCAATATTTTGGCCTTGGCCCTCCAAAGTTAATAAGGAGCCAGGACATGGTGGGGGACTTTCCATAAGAGTCACCCAATCTCGTGAGCAGAGAGATGATTTGAACCCAGAGAACAGGAGTCAACAAATCTACAGTGTGGTCAGAAGTAGTTATCAGACAGAGAAACATCTCCTAGGCTTCCATGAGAGGTCAATATGGTCAAGCAACATGGTGACCCATTCTGGAACTGACATAAGAGCTGAGAGGCTCTGTACATGATTCCAAAAGTAACCTCTGGAGAGCTTTAACTGACCTTGGGAGATAGCAAGAGGTTAATCTTTTTCTTTTCTTTTTCTTTTTTTCTTTTTTTCCACCAGGAACTGAACTTGGGGCCTAAAATTTGCCATGTAGACACTGTGCTGGGGAGGTACATTTCTGGCCCCACAAGAGGCTAATCTTGAGTCACACAGATCTCACTTTAACTTGGATCTAAATGCCCCAAAGAAAAGTATAACCAAAAGATCTAGAGAAAATAAGGCCATAGTACTAAAGGGTAGTTATGGAAAAAGAGCTCCAATCATGGCCCCTACTGTCCGTTTTCAATTACACCTATAGCTGACCCCTATTGTGGTTCTTCATGAGGCTAGAAAGCTACAATGGAAGCTTAAAAAAAAACTCCACATAGTTTTTCAATTCCTTTGCTAAAATTGTCCTTCAAAACCACCAAAATCTTCATCTTCTCACAGTTAAGACTGTATAGACTTATAACAAAGAAATCAGACTTACAGTTAAGCTCAATTAGTAGAGAGATCTAGGAAGCAGCTAGTTACCATAACTTTCTCATTCCTTTAAGAGCAGTGTCAGGATGTGGCTCTATCCCCAATCTGTTTTTCCATTCCAGTGCTCATTCCCTGGTTGTACATGCTTTAATCTCTTTAAAAAAACGTGTTCTCACCTAGAGACTACCAAAGCTAGTGCCAAACAAGCTTTCCTCTACCACTGACTTACATCTCCAACCTCAAGATGCACTTGTAATGTATACTGGCTTGGAGTTTTGCAAGGGTAGATGTGTCTTCTATTAGCAGTTCTAGAAAGTAAGGAATTCTGTCTGTGGACAGGGTAGGAGGAGGTCTCCAAAGCAGAGCTGGTTAATGTTGACTCACCCCAACCCATGGGTTGGTTGTAGGGTTATTGACTCTCATCACAGAAAAAGAATTTGCAAGATTTATCAGTGCAAATCATGAAGGGGTTTATTAGGTAGAACTTTGGAAGTACACACTCAGTGAAATAGAGTGCACATGAGAGAGATGTGTTATGGCCTTTAGCTGGATATATTTATGAGGGCAGGGGTGGAAATCTGTGGAATTTAAGAATCTATGGAATGGAGGGGCTGGAGGGTTAGCTCAGTGGTTCTGGCACCTGCCTCTCAAGTGCAAGGTCCTGAGTTCAATCCCCGGTAACCACATACGATGCTGGGCGTGGAGACTCTCGCCCACCAGCAATCAATACTGCATACCACAGTGCCAGGCGTGGTGTATCATGCCTGTAATCCCAGCACTCGGGAGGCAGAGACAGGAGGATTGCTGAATTCGAGGCTTGCCTGGGCTACATAGTGAGCTCAGGGCCAGTCTGAACAACAAAGCGAGACCCTGTCTCAAAAAAAAAAAAAAAAAAAAAAAAAAGGAATCTATGGAATGGAGTAGAAATGACTTAAATTTATCATTCTTTATGGCAGAGTAGGACTCCATTTTATAAAATCTTCTTTATTGAGTCTCCATTTGATGAACATTTGGGTTGTTTCAAAGATTTGGTTATCACAAACTGAGCTGCCATAAACATGGGTGCACATATGTCACTGTGAAATTAATCTCTTAATTCTTTTGTGCATGTACCCAGCAGGGGAATAGCAGGGTCAAATGGGACCCCTAGTCCTAGTTTTTTAAGGCATTTCCAGACTGATCTCCACAGTGGGGTACTTTCTCTATAGCTCTAAAAGTATATTTCTATCACCTATACTTTATTAATGGTAAATGTTTTGATTATTGATAAGTTTAGTTAAATTTTGTATTAGTTAGGCTAGTTGTAGTTCAAAGTGTTCATTGATGTTGAAATCTTCTAGGTGTAAGCTAGATGCTTTATTTAAACTACACTTTGTTTGCACCGGTCTACATTCCCACCAACAGTGGAGTAGGGTTCCTTTCTTCCTACACCCTCAACAGCATTTGCTGTTGGTTGATTTTGTGATAGCGGCCACTTTTTGTGGTTGCTAAATTTGAGTCATTTATACTCAAATGGAATACCTGGAGGCCATATTCATAAGTGAAATAAATAAGATACAGATGTATAAATACCATCTTGTTTCTCTAGTGTGAAAAACTAAAGGAATAAATGAGGTCGAGTATGTATGACAGACATTGTGAAGTAGGAAGAGAATGTTCAAAGTGAAAAGGGTAATGAGGGGCAGGGGAAAGGAAAAATGTGATGCTAAAAACAAAAAAAATGGAAACAAAGCTTATTATGTATATAGGGGTTGTGGAGGTAAGGCGGGCACGGTAACGGGAAAAATGAGCATCAAGATATATCATGTGCAGGTACAAATTTTTTATGTTGAATGTGATCATAAATGTATATCTAAAATGTACCAATAAACTCAACTTAATTTAACAATTAATACTTTGTACCTAAATCACTGAGTAACAGAATCTCAATTTAAAGAACAAGGAATTGAAGCTAATGGTAATATTTAGCATAGAAAAACAGAATTATTTGTGCTTGGATTAAGTTTATAACAATTTATGGAAGTACATTAACAACTGTAGGTATAAAATATCGGGGCAAATGTGGCTCAGTTGACTACAATTTGAATTGGAACCAGTTGTGTGATGCGGTATTCACAGTGCCCACTATGACCTTCAGGTGGAGCTAATACACATACTGCGTAGTATTTCCTATAGTGAAGGGAGTGAAGGGAGTAATTGCTATGTTCTACACTAGGCAGAGGTGCAGTATATTAAAAAACATTTACAAATTCAGCAACCTATTGATTGATGAATGACCTTCAAAAACTGTTACACCAGGAATAGCTAAATTAACTAGGAAGGCATCTTAGTTACTTTTCTTGTTGCTGAGACAAAATACCTAATGGTGCCAGAGAGAAGATCCGGAAATTGTCAAATGAGTTCTAGAAAGTAGGACAGCTTTTATAGAGTGGAATATTTCTATAGGAAACTTGGTGTGGGAATGTGATGAGGGGAAGGAATAAATATGATACAGAAAGAAAATAAAAGAGCATGTATAAGGGGGGAGGAGGGGGGAGTGGGTAGGGATATGGGTAAAAATGAGAATTAACTTGTGGCATATACTGGTACAA